>ML682136.1:356740-402265 GCA_007922195.1 Podocnemis expansa
CCCCCAGCCCCTCTTCACTGCAGTGGGAAAAGCAAACTCTGTTGGTCAATTCTAATCTCACTCCACTTTCAATTTCGCTTTCCAGTGCCACACCACTTGCTCAGTAGTGTTGAACTGGGGGTTCTCAACACAGTGGAGCATTGAAATTCATCCTATGCTCTCATTTAGGATTTCTCAAAGGAGGCTCGGGTACTTTGGTCGCAGTGCCGCAAAGCTATGTGGAGCCTAATGCCCCTTGATTCCATGTACATACTTTCAGGATCTGAGCCTTAAATCGTATTAGATTTCATTAGGCTTTGGAAGCCTAACTTTTCTTAGGTGATGTGGAAAAAAAAATAAACTTAGTCTTTATGCATGAAAAGCAGTGGCATTAGGTGCCCATTTAGCATGTGTACCTGTGCAATGATCTCCCTGTGCACCCAGCGCACTTAGCTGGGATTTTTAAAAGCGTCTTTTAGTTTTGTGAAACTTCTGGTTTGCAACAAAGCCTCATTTTTGGCCTAACCTAGTTGTAAATAATGCCTTTCTCTCAGTAACTAGCAGGTGCTTTAGTGCCCTCATTGGATGGCATGAAAACTTTTACTTTTGGCTCCCACTAGCTTGCCCCAGGGTTAGGAAGAGCAGCTTGCACTGCATCGTGTCTCTCTCCCTTTTCATCATCATTCCTTCCAATGGAAGGGGCCAAGCCCTGCTTTTGTTGCACAGCTGTTAATCCTCAACTTGATAGCAACAGGCTTAATGGTAAAGGTAGTTAACTGGTCCTTGATTCTGTTAACAAATGATTCAAGCGTGGCTCGTCAGTGTTATTAAATGGAGGTAATAGCTTATTATAAGTGATCCAAGGCATGGAGTCTGGGAGGGCACCAGGGAGAATGGAAGGGCATGACTGATTTTTTTCATGGTGGGGGGGGGCATTGCAGAGACTCTGCTCTCTGGGAGCCTCAGCCCTGCTCCCTTTATTGGGCTGAATTCAGAGGCGGCATTAAGTCAGACAAACTTGTAGTATAATTTATGCATCCTTCTCAAAAACACACATATTCCAGCTGTTCGACTTTCCCAGGGTACATCAGCACTGCCATAGGAGGTCTGAATGCAGCACATGGAGCCATACCTCAGTTAGCTTTAATCTAACAAGCAGAAGTGCCAAGAACCAGGGCGCTGCAGCAGCACAGCATCCCCGAGCCCCATGCAAGCCTGGGTAGTTACCTGGGTGGGCACTGCTTCATTGCTGCTGTACCTGAGCGAGCTGGACTGAAGCTAGCTCTGTGTGCTGCAGTCACATCTCTGTGGCAGTGCAGGCATGCCCACAGACATGACTAAGAACATGCAAACACATGGGAGATTTCAGAACCGCCTGAGGGGTTCTGGAGCCCCAGCCCTATTGACTTTCAATGGATCTTGTCTTCCTCTGTCCATTACGTGCTTAGGACAATTCTACCCAGGAAGGCTAAGTTAGAGTATGGGAGTCCAATTTACATCACGTTACAAATCACCTACGGCATTGACAGCTCCACTAAGCCAGGCTGCAAGATGACACCAAGGTTTATCATCTGCCTCAAGAACTTGCTGGTCAGGGGGCTCTTGCTGTAGGGACTGACTGGTACTGAATAAAATGTTCAGCCATTAGGAATATTGTAAAATGAGTATGCGTTCCACTGACAGGAAGTTCAAAGTTCAATAGCCTCCCTGTTGCAGAATACTGCAATGTGAGTTGAGGGAGAAGAATTAATATAAATATATGAATGAACTATGTACAGCAGTCAGGGCAGTCCGGAAACACAATCTAATATACCACATTTCACAGTAAGGGGTTTCATTTTCCTTCAGTGTGTTCTGTGCGTTGGGAATGCCTAAGGACCGTAAATGCTGTAGCCCTCTCTTTGAAAGGAAGGGGAATTGGTATCAGACCTCCAGCGTGCCTTTCCACAGTAGATATAGAGAAAGGGATTTTTCATGTGCTTGTTTCTCATTCATCTAAGTGGATGTGGTATGGCCAAGACCAAAAAGCCACATCTTGAAAACATCCATTGAGGGCTTGGATGAAACAAATTGGGACTTTTTTTTTCAATTGGGGGGTCTGACCTGAGGCCCACTGAAATCAATAGGAATCTTTCCACTCCCTTTCGTGGGTTGGATGGGGTTCAAACACTTGAATGGGACCAGACTTTCACACATAAGCTGAAAGGTAATGGAATCAACTAGCTCAACAGCTTTGGCAAACTTAAAAATGCATCCATCACTCCATAGCCACTGCTTTGCTGTGAGGATTAACCACTGGGACGCCCACAGAGATGTCTTTGACCAACAAAAGTTGAGTTGTGGAACCGGAGGTGTAAAATGGCATTAACATGGGAAGCACAGTATCTGGAGATGGATGTTCATGGAGCAATGGCAGCAGGAAAGATGCAAACAAACCAGTGGACTGAAAGAAACAAATCAATTGATTCATCTAGCTTCAAAATTTTAGGTTAAGCAATGACAGAAGAACAAGTAAGGTAGGGCCAGGTTGATGGTTCTCCCAACATCCCCATTAGCGGAGTACAATCACTCAGGAACTATACAGCTGGTCAAAGTGTTTCACACTTTGAAATTTCACTGAAATAGTAGAAAGGGAACAACATTGTCATTGATTTCACTAAAAACATTTTCCAACCTGCTTTGATGCTGGGCTAGAAAATGGAAGTCCAGAGGATAGTGACAGGGAAATATAACAAGGGGAAAAAGGTAACAGCTTTTCTGTTGACCCTACAGAAATCTTCTAGTTTGAGTTTTGGTTGAAAGTTAGGAATGGTGATGCAGAGAGGACTCTCTTCCTCAGTCTAGCCAAATTTATTTGCTCAGCCTTCCTGTCTGTTTTTTACTCAACTGAAGAAATGTAACTGTTGCAGCAACTACACTGCCTGTTGTGACCCTAGGTAGCCAGCATCTTAACACCAGGCAACCACTGACTTTCATGATACAGACACAAAGGGAAACTCCAGATGCTCAAACAAGAGCATGCCCTGGCTTTGCTTGGTTCCGTCTCTGTAAATGAATAGGATGGTGGTGGCAGATGTTGTACTGACAGCCCTGGACACTGGGCTTTTTGTCACCTTCAGAACAGGTAGTCAGGAATTGGAGGAATCATGTGTAGAGCGCGATTTCTCACACATCACCAGCTTGACTTCACCAATTCACAGATTTTTTAAGGTCAGAAGGGGTGAATATGATCATCCAGTCTGACTTCCTGCACAATGCAGGCCACAGAATCCACTCCTCCTCCTACAACAGACATTTAACCTATAATTGAGTCACTGAAATTCCCAAGATACAAAGAAACCAGCAGCAAGTTGACCCATGCCACACACTACAGGGGAAGGCAAAAAAACAAAAACAAAAAAACTCCCCAGGGCTCCTTCTGCTATGCACTGGGGGAAAATCCCCTCCTACTCCTGACCTCAGATATGGGGCAGGGGCAGCTCTAATCCCTGAACATGTGGGCAAGCCTCACTAGAAGACAGAAAAAAAAACCTCTCTGGCCCAGCTCAGAACCCACTCCATCCCAGGCCATTGACCTAATTACCACTAGTAGTCAATGATCAGTTAATTGCCAAATTAGACTGTCCTATCACACCATCCCCGCCAAAAATTTATCCAGCACAGTTTTGAAGTCAGCTAGGTTTTTTGCCCCCATTGCTTCCCTCTGGAAGGCTATTCCAGACTGTCATTCCTTGGATGGTTAGAAAACCTGAATCTAATTTCAAGTCTAAACGTCCTGACACAGGGTCTACCCATTTGTTTCTGTGTCTACACTGGTGCTGAACTTAAATAACTCTTCTCCCTCCCTGGTATGTATCCCTCTGCTGTATTTGTGGCGAGCAATCATATCTCTCCTCAGCCATCTTTTGATTAGGCCAAAGAAGCCTAGCTCTTTGGGTATGTCTACACTGGAGCCTTAGGTTGACTTAGAGAGGCTTAAGTCAACCTACAGACCCATGTGGCCACACTGGGCTTTTATTTAGCTGACTTAAGAGCTTCCTTAAGTCGACTTAATAACACCACCTCTTAAAGTCGACTTAATGCTTAAACTGACATTTAAGTCGACTTAAGCTAGTGTAGATGGGGAACAGCGCTTAAGTTGACTTACCTGGCCTCCAGGCCCCCTCCCAGAGTTCCTGGCCACTAGGAAGGGGGCGACCGAGCACCTGCCAGTGTGGACACAGGCAGTCGACAAGAGTTTGCCGTGTGGATGCTCTAAGTCAACTTAATAAGGTTGACTGAACAGTGTAGAAATACCTGTCGAGTCTTTTCTCATAAGGCAGATTTGCCATCCACAGCTCAGCCTACTAGCCCTTTTCTGCATCTGTTCCAGTTTGAATTCATCTTTTTTAAACATTATCAACTCATTATCCTCCTTCAAATCTCTCCTTAACTCTCTCCTTTGCTGCAATGCCTAAAAAATTCTTGACAATGGTTAAGCTTCTGGTGTGCCTGGACTACTGCTTTTCCCACTAACAAACTCTGCGTCCTAGCGCTTCCCACTCTGTCTCTGGCTGTTGCCTCTCATCAGAGACAGTAAACATCTCATGGCAGGAATTCGCTTTATGTTGTCTTCAATGGAGTCCTGGTCCGTGATTGGGGCTCCTAAGCACTACAATAATATGCCTAATAATAATAATAATGTACAGTGCCTCACACAATCGGGTCCCCTTCTGCTTGGGCTCCTAGGCTGTGTTCACACAGACTCCTTATTCTAAAACAATGGAGGCTGTTTCGAAATCAGGTTTCGGCTGTTCACACGACGCACGGTTGTTTCAAAACAAGTTAAACCTAGTCTGTGGACAAAACAATGTTGTTTCTCAATGGTTGTTTCGAAACAACGCCATGCGAACGTGTTGTTTCGAAACGACTTGTTTCGCAACAACCGTCGTCTGAACATGTTGGTTTGAAACGATGGTGAGTCGTTTCGAAATAACTGTTGTCCGGAATTGCTATTTCGATTCCGGCTTTTCTCTTATTTCAAAGTGACTTTTTTGCTAATTTGAAATGTCACTTCGAAATAAGGCATTATTTCGATACGGTTGTTTCAGAACAACCATATCGAAATAACCCCCTGTGTGTGAACACAACCCTAGGCGCTAAGAAAGAACAATAATCTAATGCTGCTGTGGATAAAAGGAACCAAATCTGGGTACATGCCTAATTCATGGATAGTTATCACCAACTTACTTTACACAAAGCTACAAAATAGCTGTCAGATGGTGTCCAGAGTCATGACAAAGCACCAAGATTTCCAGGTAGTGCAACACAGAAGATTATTTTGTTAACGTATTCAAAACAAAACAAAATCCCTTACAGCACCACTCCTCTCATTCCTGTTTTCTCCCCTGTGTTTCCTTGAAGAGTGCTGCCATTTTGTTTTCCTCAGCACTGGGTTCGCGTCATGCTCCAGCAAAGTGGGATCCTCTTCCCTTTTTTGGGACTTTTTTCCAAATGAACCTTTGCTCCAACATTTTCTCTTCTGAGATTTTTCTGAAGCTACAGGGCCTCATCTCCTGAACATGGCTTAGCAGGATACTCCACACACATTGTCTCCCACGAACACTGCCTCGTTCCATGCCCAGTATATTCTTGAATACAGAACAACAGGGTATCCCCCACACAACCCACAGTGACTCCCGTTAGCATGAAACCCCATGAAGTCCACGACCTCAAGCTCTACAGCTAACAGCCAAAGGGGGAAATGTTGGCTTTCTTAAGTTTCTGAATGGGAATCTTAAAAGCAGTGAGTGAGCTATGAAACAGAGACAGGGAGAGAGCATGTGTGGTAGGGGAAGCTCCTTGAGAACTGGTGGGCAGGACAATGGCCTTTTGGCTGAACCGAAATTTTCATGTCAAAAGATTAGTTTGGGTCCAAACTGATCCCTCTCCCCCACTTTCTACAGCCCCAAACCAAATTGTTTGATTTAAAAAAAAACCACTGATTTTTGCCAAATGTTCGCAAATGCTTGGGATCTGGCTGCTGAAATGTTTCATTTTTTGGACCAAAAGTGCAGAAATTTCAAAGAAAAATTATAAAAAAGGGAGGAGAAACATTTTGATCAATATTTTTCACAGGAAAGCCTGCCCTGATCAGCTTTGGGATTTTGAAAAATGAATTAGGCATTTCAGACCCTAAGTTCACTTTTCAAAAGTGAATTCAGTAAGGGATATATTTTTAAAGGCATTTGGGCACCTCCCATGGGAGTTAGGCACCTAAATACATTAAAAAAATCTGGCCTCTGGTCACCATGGCCCAGATTTTTTGAAGTATTTAGGTGTTGCTGTGCTCAGTGCTGCAATACCTAGCTGATTTAGGCACCTCAACCTTATTGTCTGACAATGGGATTTTGGCTTTTAAATGCCTAACTCCATTTTGATCATGAGACTTGGGTGCTTAAATCAGTTAGACATGCAAAGGCTGAGCACAGAAATACCTAAGTACTTTTTAAAATTGGGGCTTTAGAAGCCTGTTGACTTTCAATGAGAATTGGGCTCCTCTAAGTGCCTGTGTGGCTTTTGAATTTGGAACTTAGAAGCCTAAATCACTTAGGCACACTTGAATGTTGCTCCTAGGCTTTTCTAGAGACATAGTGGTGGATTCTGGAGCCACTCACATAATGAGCAGGGACCTGTTGACTTCAGCAGCACCAAGCTTTGGTTTGCAGCCTTCCTGCCTCGGCCATGGCAGCAGGAACCAAGCCACTGCTAGTAGGGGAAAGAAAACAAACCAAGCAGTGCCATTATGTCAAATGGAACAAACAGAACAGAGAGCTTTTTCAGCACAACTCTCACATTTTTGTATTTTTTCCCCCTCTCTATTGATATGTAAAAAAAATATATATTATATTATATTATATTATATTATATTTTCTCTTCTCTTAAATTATTCTTTTCTCAGCCTCAGTCCCAGCCGAAGTCATGCCCTGTCATCTGGTAGAACTTCATGTTGAAAGGCCTGTAAAACTCCCGCAATCTCTGCACCACCTCTTGGTCTATGTTGGGGTGAGTCCTGCCTTTTGTTTTCCCCAGGCAGTGGGGCTTGCTGCTGCCTTCAGCCTTCTTCAGGCATGGGAAGCCCTTGGTTTTGTTGAAATAGAAGTGTTTGTCCGTGATGATCCTCTTGAGGCCCAGAAAGTCCTGGACCCTACCCAGCTCCCCAGCAGGGTCACTGATCAGCCTCTCCCCACTCACGAAAAGGATCTGCCCAATAGGGAAGTAGAGGAGCCAGTTCTCCAGGTGCTTGGCATAGATGCCGATCTGGATGGCACTCCATGAGGTGTCGATCAGGCCTGTAGTCCTGTTTTTGAAGGTCAGGCTTTCAAAGGTGGGGATATCGGGCTTCTTCGAGAGAGTCTGCGTGTAATCGGAGATGGCTCTGGTCACAGGGTCCCGCACCACCACGATGAGCTTGGTGTCCTTCGACATGGCAGAGATTCGAGCGGGCGCTTCCTTGGTGATGAAGTAGCTGGGTGTTTTCTCCATGGTGATCTGCCCATCGAGGGTTCTGGGCATCAGGTCCCTACCCGGGAGAGAGAGAAAACACATTAGTGCAGAACATCACTGAAACTGGAACACACGAGTCCATGACACAGTATGGCCCAGAGGAGTGGTTTCCAAACTTTTTTTCTCAGGACTCAGTTGAAAAAAATCATGTACGCTCACAACCCAACAATTATGTCTTTGAGCAATGCATTCCAGTCTTTTGGTGGCAGCAGCAGGGGGCACTGTGATCCAGTATCTGAGGGTCTGTGACCCAGTACTGGGTCCCGACCCATGGTTTGAAAACCACTGGCCCAAAGGACGATGGCCTGGGAGTGGCGAAAGGATGCAAGGATACTACTTGTTTGCTGGCGACTAAGGAGTTCACTCCACGTCCTCCTGCAAATGTGGTGAAAGGAAAGGGGCTTTCACGCCCTGATTCAGCAAGGTACTTAAACACAAGCCTAATTTCAAACACATTAACCATCTTATTGACTGCACTGGAACTGCTTGTTTCTTCAAGCAAGGCATGTGCTGAGAACTTCACTGAACCATGGCCTGGGGTGGCTCTTTGGGAGACAGAAGGGAAAGCTGGGTTCAACACCAAGTAAAGGAGATTCCCATTTGCTCTCTATTGATTATGGTGACTCAATCTGTTTCTGTGATACTGCTCCACTTGTTCCTCCTCATTCCTTTCTGGTACGCCCCTTAAACAGTTCTGTCCTAGAAGGGCTCCTGAGTTCATCAGTAACAGAAAGGCGGTAAGCACATGGACTGCATCTCTGCAGCCATTCGGGATGGGGTGTCCCAACGGCTGAGAGAAGAACAAGTCTACAGAAAGCATGAAGCTAGCTGGGGAGCTAGGAAGGAGAGAGCTTCAATGTGGAAACATAACAGACAAGAATGCAACACGATGCTGATGAAGCTAATGCAATAGGAAAAGTAATAGCACCTGATGATCCGTTTATGCTGGAGCTCCCAGAAGTACCCCCATTGACTTCTGTGGGAGCTTGAGAAGGTTCTTGGAGGTGGTCTACGTAGGGAAATAGCCTGGAATAGCTATTCTGTACTAGCTCCCCAGGTGGACATTCTTAGCTTAATGCACTTCCATCACGACTTAAGGTAATGCACTCACAGTGCAGAAAGCAGACTGAAAACTGATCAACAGTGCTAAAGAGCAGAGTGGATCAATAAGGCAGTCAGTGTCCATTTACATTCAATGGGAATAAATTCTAAAGGAAGAAAGTCCAGGAGTTACTAGGTTTCTGGCTTGTCTTAGCGCACCGTATTGTGTCCCAGTGCCTCCAAGGTCACTTGCAGTAACTTCTTATAACGTTGCACAAGCAAGACCATATCAAGGGAATACTTACAAAGAGCAATTTCTTGGTTTCCTCCAATTACACAGAGTATGCCATCACTGTATGAAAAGGTACGTTTTTAACTCTGATTAATATAGCAGTGAAGATAGAGCAGTTTGGGTTTTAATTCAGGATAGCAGCTCAAGTTAAAGCCTACAGGAGAGTCTGGCTTGAACTCAAGTTGATAACTGGAGTAAAAAGCACACCTTCTATCCCCAGTGAATGCATACCCTGGAGGAAATGTGACAATGCACTCAATGGGTCTGTCTCATAATAACTGACTGAGATCAAACTGGTATTGGCGTGTAAAGTAGAGGACAGAGCAGGGCCTGAGTCAGGAAAAGATGATATGGAAACACAACAGGGAACTTTCAGAAAAAAACCTGAAGCTTTGCTTGCATCTGCACAGTAAGAACCAATTTAATCTCTAAATTACTAGAGTCCTGTTCCTTTAAATTCCTCCTTGCCCACATTGGGATTTCCTGCCTTCTGGCTTGAATTCCACTGAATAACACTGAGTTCCTGTAATAAAGACACTCCCTTCCTGTAGGGTATGAGGAATTTTAAAGGGCCAAAACTATAAGTCACTCTCTTCTGGGGTTATCCAGGAAACAGCACTATGGGTTCACCTTAAAATGTGCAATTTTAGTCCCCTGACCTCAGTTCTTTCCTCCTTCCCCTCCACTCAAAGAAATTCTACACTCCACATTTCCTTCGTCTCCATTTGTGAAACTGCCATCACCTTCGGTCTGAATGTGCATAAAAGCAAAGGCAGCCATTGCCTCCAAGACTTCAATGTAATGCACGAAAGCCCAGGGGACTCAGGGTTAAGGTTGCCCTTACAGATTCAATGCGCCTTACGGGGCCTAAACTCTGTGGGGCTAAAAAACAGAGAATTACATATGCTGAGCTCCTTTGGCAGAGAAGGCTTCTATCAATGCTAGAGGTTTTTTTGCCCAGTAAAGACTGGTCCCATATTTGTGCACTGTTTAATCAAAGAGAAATGAACTCACAGGATCAACCTGAATGCTGAATCCTTTGCCTGACTTAGCATGACTTCAAGACACATGCAAATTGCTGGGTTGGAGGTAACCAAAGTGTCCATCTGTCTTTCTGATGAGGACAATGTTGGAAATTGTTCAGGTTGTCTCGTGGGGGAGACATTTTATTTCCAGCATTACAGAGTGAATTGATGTCAGAAACCTAGTGCCCAGTGCCCTTAACACACAATGGTGAGGCAGAAGTTACACCCAATATAATCTACCGAGTGAGACCTCAGTGTTGAAATTGTGAGTGCAGAAATGATGGTGACCAACAAGATACTTGCATAAGGCCATAAATTAAACAAAAACAGCTTCCATTGGCCTCTCGCATGCACTTCAGGCTTGTCTCCACTGGTGGCAGCAAAATGGCTGCTATCAGCTTGACCGTCCCAACTGACCGATCAGGAATATGAAGAGTCACTCAGTTGATTGAGAAGTCGACCCCTGAACACCACCCAGGCAACTGAAGTACTGTGAGTCAAAGGGACACCTCTTTTTTTGACTTAGCACACCCCCATCACCCGTGGGCAATGTAGACCTTCCTGCCCTTAGCCTCTGTCAGATTCTAGGGAAAAGAACTGGTATAAATCAACCATTGTATGACTCACTTTCCCAAGTCTAGGCATATTTCACATATGAAAGAACAAGACCAGGAAGCCATATTAGCCTAGGACTATTGAGTATTTGAAAGAGAGAAAGGCTTGTGCTGAGACTTGGGAAAGCCACGTTCAATCCCCTGCTCCACCACAAGCTTCCAGGGAGACCTGGGGAAAGTGACTTAGTCTCTCAGCGACTCAGTTCTCCATCTGTGCAATAGGAATAACAGCACAGTCATGCTTCAGACACTACAGCAATGGGAACATGCAAGAATTTGTGCAAAAGGGAGTTTCACTCTTGCTAATGATGAAGGCAAATGGGACTCAGGAGTACTCTATGCAGAAGAGGAAATGAGCTCATTTCAGAGATGCTGTAAGCTTTATGAGTGGAGAAATGGGTCTGAGGAGATACCAATACCAAGGAGTTTAAGGAAGCCTGGAGGGATTCTGAGCTCATTGTTTGCATTACGGAAGCGCCTCAAGATTTCAGTGTGATCCGTGCCGACTCACTGTGCTAGGCACTGGATAGCTACATGGTAAAAGACAGGCCCCAAATCTAGAAACAACCTGAACAGACAATGCAAAGGGGTGGGAAGAGCTATTATCTTGATGCTACAGATGAGGAACTGTGGTGCAAGAAAAATAAATGACTCACCCAGGGTCTCACAGAGAGTCTGTGCTGTAAGAGGAATTTGAACCAAGAACATCCTGTGTCCCAGTCTCGTAATCACAAGACCACTCTTCCTGCTGTCACCATGGAGAGGCTGCAGGGAGTGAGCTTCACCATGGCAGAACCCCTTTGACTCACTTTACCTGCCGTGTCACCACTGAATCAGCCCAATGCCTGCAAAAAGTCGGCCATTCAAACGAACCCCTCCTGGCGTCTGTGAACATCCACCTCGGATCCAGGCTGTGGTTCTTTTTGCTGCGAACAGCTTCTATGCCCAGTAAATGGGCCATTTCTTCACAGAGGAAACTGAAAATAAGCAGGACAACTGCTGCACGGGCAGCAAGTTCCACTCAACACAAGTAGGAGCTCTCAAAGCTCTCCCTTTACCCATGAAACACAGGGATCATAATCAAACCAGCAGCTGACCTCTGCGCTTTGACCTCATTTTGGCCTTAGTTCGACAGCGCCATGATGTACTGCCTCTGCCTATATTGCTGGGACTGATAGTGGCAACATCTGGACTGAAAACCTGTGCAAAATAACAGTAAAATTAAAGCCATCAATCAAAAAGGCCTCAACCAAACCCCAAGCTGAGTTGTTACATTACAAATGAAGGAGAAACAACTGATTGTGTCCAAATGAATGCTTTGTATTATGCACCTTGTGTCACAGATACTTGTACAGTGTGCAAAGAACTGACTCCTGACGAGCCTGAGAATTAGCTGGAGTCAGCTGGACAAGACCGTTTTTGAAATTGCATCAGTGCCCATTTTGCAGGTCCTCTCATGTCCCCCTCCAGTTTGGAAGCTTTGCAATGTAAGGACACGACCACCCTACTGTGTATGTCGATCTAACTGATGTCACGTAGGGGTGTGAAAAAGATGCCTCCCTCAAGAAATGCAGGTTACAGAGACCTAAGCTCTGTCCATGCTGGTGCCATGTTGGCAAGAGATGTTCTCCAACTGATGTAGTTTCTTCCTTTTGCAGAGGTGGAGTAATGCTGATGGGTGATTGCTTTCCTGTTGGCACAGTGTGTCTTTACCAGACACGCCATAGCAATGCGCTGTAGTGTTTCTAGCATAGACCTGGCCTGCATCAGGAAGCATTTGACTCCTTGAAGGGAATTAGGCTCAGTAGGTGTATTAAGAAAGCCAGAGAGACTGCATCTTTGAAACACATGCATGCAGCAATCACAGGGAGCTCTCTCCTGGCTGCAGCTCATGTTAGGTTCACCAGCCTGTAAAGTTGCCAGGTGACCAGGTTTTCCCAGGAATGTCCCTTTTTTGACTTAACTGTCCTGGGAAATCTGTAAGCACCAGCTATCTAGTTTTAAGGATGTCCCAACATTTTGTATCTCAGAAGCAGCAACCCTATCTGAAAGTGAAACACACCATGCAACAGAGAACAATGAGCACTTGTAATGTAACCACAACTTATTAGCATTTATTATTTGCGTTGCCACAACATCTCGGAGCCCCAGTCATGGCCCTCAACGCCATTGTGCTACACCCACAGAGCAGAGGCAAATACCCCAAAGAGTTTCAGATCTCGACCTGTGCTACATGCCAGAAATGCAGCATGGTTTAGTTTTCATACCACGAGCCATTCATTCCAGTCTCATGACACACAGTCATTAAAATGCAGTAAGAAAGTGTGAGAGAAGGTGCAGACAACAAAAAAAGGGTATGACTGGCCACTGCAAGCAAGATCTTGCTAATACTTAGCTGTTTGTAGGCAGCAGAGAAGAGAGCGGAGCTTGGAGCATCATTTCAGTGGAGACATGAAATCAGTGAGATGAGTTCCACACACTCATCTGTTCATCCAAGGTACCTAGACTGTTACAAGGCATTTATATTACAACATCACCAGAGCATCCGAGTGCCTCACACTGTTTAATGGACTTAGCCTCACAACACCCTCGTAAGGCAGGGAAGTAGTGTTATTCCCGTTCTACAGAGGGGGACCTGAGGCCCAGAGAGATTAGAAGGTAAAAGTTTCAAGTGCACCTAACTGAGTTAGGAGCTTAAATCCCATATTCAAAAGTGACCTGGACACTTAGCTGCCTAAGTACCTTCAACAACCTTATCCTAACAATGGAGACACATGGCTTGGTGGGATGTCCAAAGGCACTTAAGCAGCCTATGCAATCAGCTCCCATTGATTTCAACTGTCTGGAGTCCAGGGATTATGTGAGGATCTCAGCCTCCTTTTCCTCATTGAGATAATCAGTATTTCTAGCCCTCACTATTATAGAGAGAAGTTTGAAGATGTAAACTGGATGCTACCTGAATGGGCAAAAACAAAGAGAGGAGAGCAAATGAACATGACAATTTCTACTTTTAGAAACAAATTGTATGATTTTTAAGTCAATCTCATCATTTTCAGGAAGCCGATTCATGATTTTGCTGTGCTGAGGGTTGTAGTACGGCTGCCTATCTCCTACTACCCAGAACGAAACAAGACTGGCTGACAGCTTATCAGCTCTTTGGCGTTTCTAGGACTTTGCCTAGGATACACTACAAGAAATGAATTGCCAGAAGGACTCAAAGCAGCGACCCACCCAGTCTGGTATCATGACTCCAGCAGCGGCCTATTTGAAGCATTTCAGAGGAAGTGCGATACACTTTACAGTAGGTCATTATAATCAGCTCCTAGGGAAAGAGCCTTCCTGACCCTCATCAACTGGAAGTGTGGGGATTTGCCCTGGGGTAGGGAAGGACACTGCCAAAGGCAGCCAGGTTACATGGGTTTGATGCACACACCTAAACCACAAAACTGATTTCAATGATCCAGAGGGTCAGCCGTGTTACTCTAGTTCAGTGAAACAAATGAGTCCTGTGGCACTTAAAGACTAAACAAATTGGTTATAATAAATAAATTGTTAGTCTTTTAAGTGCCACGGGACTCCGTGTTTGATTTCAGTGAGAATCCCCAATGCAAGCTGTAAACACCTGGAGAGTTTGGGCTGGTGCTTAGGATGTGTGGGGGGGGGGGGTTGCTGACTCACTCCTGACTGACTGTGTGGCTGCAGTTGGCCCCAATCTACCAAAATAAACTGAGAACTCCTCCCAGAGCAGCAGTGATAATTACCAACATTTGCTAATAGGGCAAACGTTTAATTAGCCTGATAGTCATACAGTGCCCCCTCAGTGATTTGAGGGGAACACACATTTATGCCTACGTTCATAAGCCCCACACAAATGTGTACAACAAATCTATTCACGTGCATACAGATGACAAAACACCACTGAGCACTGCTCACAGCACAGAGGCAGGCGGCAGACCCAGTACGTGGCATAGAGGTGGTTCAAGCCTATGTTCCCTCTAAGCTGTGCATGTGTGTGCAAGCACACAGGTTGTGAAACCCATGCACACAACAAAATAAAGCGTGCACAAAAAAAATCAACAGTGCTGATATTTTAATTTATTTTTGCTACTTTAAGAAGGCGATTTCAAGTACATGTTTCAAAGAAGGTTTTGTAATTTATAAAATCATTCCCATCACCAGATCAAAATAAAATTTAGATATGATTTGAATCATACACACTTACTTCATTGCACTCACAAGGTTGACCACACTCAATGGAGCGTGCACAAATTTGGACACTGGCTCCAAAAATTTGCACAAAAGAAATTTTTTGCGCATACAGCCTATGAAAAGTTAGAGGGAACATTGGTTCAAGCACCCCATGCTAATGCAAACACCTCATCTCGCCCTTAGGAGAAGACTATTCTGAAGGTAGCTTAGCTCTGCGCCACGACCACCTGACTTGCCTCTCACTGCCGGCTAGGCCTGGCCGTCAGGATGGCCCAGCTCCATGGTGAAGCTGGGAGGCAGATAGCTCCTTGCTTGGCCAGAGAGGAGAGAGGAGGTTCAGACTATTTTAAACCCCACTGAAAAGTCAATAGCTCCACCGAGACCAAGTGATTCCACTGGGACAGGGACACACTGAGCTTGCAAGCAAATCAACTACCAAGATCAGCAAAGGAGGGGGTGATTGAAACAGCCGTCCACCAAGGCAAACTAAAAAGTCTATTTCTTCTGTTTGTGTTCTGATAGTTCTTGCAATCCCAGCTGCCTCTTCCCAATTAGGAGATTAACCCTTTCTGCGACATCTTTCCCATACAAAGACTTTCACTCAGAAATGAATATGCTCTTTTCTGCTGGAGTCAACAAGAAGAAGTGTGCTGGGAGCACTGGGTCTGAACCACCGCAGTTTGGGGGACATTAGTTAATTACAAAGGGTATCTTTCGTGGACATCAACAGTTGCCTCGAGGGCTCTGCAGACAGATGGCATCTGGAGTTTATTGCGAAGGAGCCACTTGAAAAGATCAAGACCACAAAAATGTTTTGGCAATTGTGCTTGTAATGGTCTTTGCCAGAATAAATGGGTTTTGTTATTTTAATTTTAGTGGGGCTCTGGGTCCTATTTAATTGCTTAATAAAAGAGGAAGATTTCCCTGAAAGGGAGCCTTTGGGATGGTCATACTTTTTCATACTCAGTCTCTTTCAGTTCACCAGCTCCTTCCTCCCATCTCTATATGCCAGGTCCTGTTCTGGGCTTAAGCCTATGAACTTTTCAGGAATGCAGTGGCTAGAGGAACCGCTCTGCAGTGTTTGCTCTGAGGAATGCTACTGAGGCCAGGTGAGTGTCCCAGACCCAAGGCTGGGCATGCACCCTAGAGACAAGGTCTCCACTTGAGTAACCTAGAGGACACAAAGACACTGGACTAAATCAGTCCCTGCTGCAATACCATGAACTTTGACAGACGTACACCAAAGATGAATTTGGCTCAGGCAGAGTATGATTTCTCCACCTAGAGACTGCAGCCTATCAGGACCGGGGTCAATGGGGGAGGTATGTCACGCTTTCCCAAAGGCTTTTTCCCCCCCTTTTAACAGGAGGTCACAGCATAGAAAGTTGGAAATTTAGGCCTAACCCAAAAAACCCTGTGATGACCAACAAAATGGATGACACCAACCTAGGTGTACATTTCTGTGGCAAGAACATCAGCCAGGCGCTAATCATAATGTAACTCAACAATACGCTGGACTGGAGCTTGTCCCTCCAACAACTTCTTGAGAACAACCGTGACAAGGTCAGGTCTCGTGTTGCACTTACTAGGAAACTATCAAGAACATTATGGAGCTCCAGTCCACGGACCCTAAGAGCCAGAGCAACTGCCTTGGTACATTCTGCTGCTGAACATTGTGTACCAGTGTCACAACAATCACACTAACCGCCTTGATACTCAACTCAATAACACCATGTGTATAGCATCAGCAATGCTCAAATTGACCACAGCCCACTGACTCCTGGTCCTAACACCCATTCAGCCTCCACACATCAGAATCACTGCTCAGATGACATCTCACTTTTTTAACCATGTCAGTGCAAACGTGATTTCCTTGCACAATGACCTGCAGAACACATCAAAGACAAGACTAAAATCCTGCACTCCTCTATGGAGCCACATCAAGACCCTTACACTCATCTTTGAGGCCAAGGCTTAATGCAGAGCCACATGGAGCATTTCTACCACTCAGAACAAACAGCTTGTGGTTGATGCTGCCAAGGAACTACTCGGTTTTGATTAGGGCAGAAAGGCTGGTGCAGATTAAATCACATCATGGTATCTCATGGGAGATAAAAATGAGTCAACTATCTGTTTGTGATTGTGGTCACCAGTCACAAATGATGAATCACATCTGAGTCCCCTTTGCTCTGTTGCAGGGGACCTGAATGACATTCTCCAGCTCACTGCTGTGGCAATGGGCTGGATATCAAATCTAGATATCAATTTGTAGTCATGGCTACTATCCAAGCTGCATAAGAGAAGACAGCAAAGAAAAGGTGAGAACCTGGGCCATCAGATATGGGGCTACTGACAAACTACATCTGTTATAGTGCCCTCAGTATGGAGCTAGCAGTTGTCATATGCCCAGTGCTGTGGAAATGAGATGTATCAAAGACATTGGAGAAGAGGAATATACATTTTCTCTTGTATGTAGGGCATGAACATGCAAGGACAGGCCACCTTCACCTTGCAGATGGCAGGAGATCAATAATGCACAGCAGTGCCCTTTTCCCATCCCAGCCTGGCTTGAAGCGACACTGGACTGCCAAAAGGATGGAGGAGGTTTTTAGTGCAGCCACTGACCGATGGAAGCAAAGTTTTTGTTTTACAGTATCGCTCCTCACCAGCCCTTGTTCAGTCACAAGGAGTTATGCGGCCCATGGAATAAGCACAGTTCAGATTAGCAGGACTAGAAAAAGCCTGGAGCAAGGCAAAATTTAAAGGAGCGTAATATCCTTTTTCATCCTAATGCCTGCTGCGCTTGTCCTACGTGCAGCACCATAGCTTTGCAGCACAGAGTCCATTCATTCTTCTGAAATTCACTGACTGCAGAACAAGACAGCTCCCTCCCTGTGATGCACCAGGGCCAGCTAGTACAGCCAGCCTCCTTAGGGAACTAAGTTGTTAATAGCAAAGGATGTGATGAGCTCAGAAATGGGCGTACAACAGGTACAGCACGAGCCCTCGTGTAGTCCAATGCTTTGTATGTCTTCTGCGTCTTCTCTTTGAGCAGTTTGATGCAATTTACAAACATGAACTTTCAAGCCCCTTGGGCAAATGGACACACAGAGGTTAAAGCCCCAAAGGGCTCACTGATTTGGGGTGTCCAACTCCAGATAACAGTTTGATTTTCATAAGGACAAAGGTCCAGAAGGCTTTGAGGCACCTAAAGATGCAGATAGCCACTGAGTGAGATTTTTCAGAAGAGCCAAGGTTCCTAACTCCCATTGACACCAATAGGAGTTAGGTGCTGAGGCGCTTTTGATAATCTCACTAGGTGCCGACCTGCATCTTTGGATGCTTACAGCCCCTTAAACATCTGTCCCAAAGAACTTACAGGTCTTCCTGTCCAAGCTGGAAGTGCGCTTAATTCTAGCTCAGTCTGACAAGATCATGGCCCGAGATGTATAAACAGGAGTATCGTAAACTGGACACAAGTAATTCTTCCACTCTACTCAGCCCTGATTAGGCCTGAGTTGGAGTACTGTGTCCAGTTCTGGGCATCTCATTTCAGAAAAGACATGGACAAATTAGAGAAAGCTCAGAGAAGAGCAATACAAATGATTAGAGGTCTGAAACCCTTGACTTAAGAGGAAAGATTGAAAGAGCTGAGTTTCTTTAGTCTGTAAAAGAGGAGACAGAGATGGGACATGATAACAGTTTCCAAGTACCTAAGAGGCTGTCACAAAGAGGAGGGAGAAAAACTGTTCTCCTTAACTGCAGATGAAAGGACAAGAAGCAATGGGCTTAAATTACAGCAAGGGAGATTTAGGGAGATTCCTAAGTGTCAGGGTGATTAAGCACTGGAGTAAGTTGCCTCGGCAGATTGTGGAATCTCCGTTCTTTGGAAGTTTTTAAGAGCAGGTTAGACAAGCAAATGTCAGGGATGGTTTAAGAGGGTCCTTGGTCCTGCCATGAGTGCTGGGGAGTGGATTCAATGACTTCTCATGGTTCCTGTGATGCTGTCTGGCTTTAAGGGATCATTTATGATTATTCTTCATTTTAATATTTCATATTTGCAATAATCCATATGCAATATGCCATGTTTGGTACTAACAGAAAGGTTGTAATCTGCTAGGAATGATTCTATGATCTATAGGTAGGTGTAATATCTGTATTAGAAGTTGGGAATATGTTTGTTCTATCTGTGTTTCAAGCTGTTTGATTCTGGCACACTCCATGGACTGGATGTCTACAAAGCATTGTCTCCTTAATGGCCTATTAAGGAAGCTCCCAGGGTACAGTGGGCCCAGGGAGAAACCTGTTGAGCCACTAGGACTTGCCCATGTGACTCAACTCCATTTTGATTTACAAAGACTCTGCACTGCATGGGGAAGGCCAGAGGTAATAAAAGGCAACAGCCCCAGCTCCATTTTGACTTCAGTCTCCAGTCTGAAACCATCACCTCTTGCTAGAACTACTCCTCTGTGACTGGACAAAGGCCTGTGGCCCACCCAGATGCTAGGTGTCTATCAGAGGAATTGAACTAACCTGCAAACTCCAAATTCTTCCGTGGACTTGCTTTATATGAACTCTAAATCATCTGTACATATGCGATTCACTTTGACCCTTTTACATCTTTCATATTTTGTTTTTCTTTTTATAGTAAACCTTTAGTTTTAGCCACTAAAGGATTGGTTGGCAGCGTGGTATTTTGGGCAAGATCCAAGCCTATATTGTTCTGGGTGATGTGGCTGACCCTTTGGGGTCAGGAGAACCTATTTCTTTAATAGACCCAGTGGCTAGGTGGGAACCAGGGGAGCTGATACCCAATAAAGGTGCTGTTTCTATTTTGTTAAGTTTCATGATGACCAGTGTGGGGAATAAGAAGCATGTCTTGTTATTGATTAGGAGACTGGTTTAAGTACCACCCATCAGTGTTTTGGGGGTTTGGCTCCTGGTTTTGCACATTCAGGAGGTTATCCCAGGAAGCTTGGGTCACAATCCCTTCCAGCTTCTATGATTCCATAGCACAGTGCCTCACTGTCATTATTTGTCTAATTCTTACGTCATGTCACATTTCTATGGCCACAGACAAAGTTCTAACACTGGGCCATGTTTTCAAAGTTGCTCAGCTCTCTGCCACTGACAGCAATAGGAGCTGCTGAGTAGTGAGGGCTTCTGGCTATCTGGGTGCCTACAGGGGAATGGCTGGGTGCTGAGCATGTTGGAAGCTCTGGCTCACAGTATCTTCCAAAGGGGTGGTAGAGAAGAATTCACACAGTGTGTGTCTTCACCCCTACACTATGTTCATTTTTGCAGGAACATACATTTTGATGTAGATTTTACGCAGTCCCAGAAACACCCATTTACAGCAGAAAGTAAGTTTTTCCCCTTCCCAGCAAGCTTCTACCATCAAATCCTAACACTGCAACAGTCTCTGCACTGCCAGGACTGGAAGGCTGGCTAAAAACAGCTGCTGTTGCTGCAGTTTGTTTTAGTCCTTTTACTCTAAACAGGAAAAGCAGGTAGCGATTAACAATAAAACCAGCAGAAGTGTCGCAGTTCCAGAGACCAGATCCCACCCAGCAGTGGCTCGTTTCAAACAGCAGCCTCCCTGGTGTCTCTGTGTCTCTGACAACCAGTGTCTGCTGCTTGTCTGGGAATTAAGGAGACTTTGCCTCCCACAATCAGTCACTTTTCTCTGAATTTCAGCAGTCTACTTCCTGCCTCAAGACCTTCTTTGGTCCCTATGCAGCACAGGAAGGATTTAATGCACTGGTGGATAGGCTGCAGTGAATGGTCCATGGCCCAGTTTAAATTTGTCCAGGCCCCGAGTGGGATCCTGTTGCAAATGAAGCTGTAAGAAAATGGCAGCTCCCGTGCCATGCTCAACTCCCCAAATGTTCTAGATCAAAAATCTGTGCAGTGATTATCTGGAATGGACGCAGAATCTGTTACCGCAAGTGCTTAATGGAAGAGGGCGGCAAGCCTTCACAGCCTGGACACTGACCCTACTGGAACCCATACTCATCAAGTCTCTGGGTCTGGCAAATAGAGCCCAGACGTTTCCTGGAACTCCTAGAGTCACCTGTTTGTCCCTGCCACCAGCATAGGCCAGGCCCAGCATTCAGGGGTCTTTGCTGGATCTATGTTGGACTGGCCACTTTTGTTAACGCTGCATTTTCAGGCTGTGCCATGACACAGTGCTAACTTTGTGTCACTGGGATGACCCAGACGGACCAAGTCATAACCTATTAAATCATCTCTGTGTCACTGGTGTCTCCTGTAACAGTGAACGTCCTCTGCATGTGGCATTTCTTTGAGAGGCTTTACTAAAGAACCAGACCCCAAAGGACTAACTGACACGTCTTTATCGGAAGGCAACATAAGACTCACATCTGCTACATTACTCACGCACTAGTGCTTCCTCTCCTTAGATCCCTGGAACAACTCCCATTCGCATGCTGCCTAGTGTCCACCTGAGGAACTGCAACGTGTTCAAAATGGTAAAGGATGCCTCAGAGAACTGGTTCCAGCCAGGATACAAGAGTTTACATTTCTACACATTATTTGGATCTAGCTTTGGCTCACAGCAGCCAAAAGCTAGCGCCATCCATGGTCTATATTCAGGGAAGCGCCTGTGACATAAACTGGCAGTTTTGTTACAGTTCATAAACAAGAAAAAAACAACACATCACAACTGGTATCATTGCTGGAAGTTTCTGTACGGCTGCTGTAAATGGTGAGCAACAACTATACTTTACATTTAGATGGTTAAGCCTGATAACGGCATCTGGAGTAACACAGTGTATTGCTGTGATGCCTCCTTCGTATCTGTGAATTGTTCTATGTTCCCCGGTTCTGGGTGACTACAGTCACAGTCTTATTGATGTTATGATATGGAGCTTATAAAGAAGTACAGGGGCAGTGCTCTGCTGCCCTCTCGCTTGGCTCTATGACACAGTCACAGAGCAGCACAAGATGGGACAACCAATGGCAATGCTTCAGTCCTGCCCATCACACACTGGAGAGTCTTTTATTTTCCATTTATGGAGCGAGTATCCGAGTCTGCCATGGCTTGTGTAGCTGAGGTTTATGGTTGTCCATGAGCTTCGTGGGAGATTAAAGTCAGGGATCTTCTGCACTGGGTCTTTCACAAGATGCTTGTGACTTTTTGTGAACTCCATTCAGCTTTTCAAGCTTCATCAAGGTTGGAGGTTAAATGGACAGGTCCAAAAGGGCTTATGCAACTTCAAACGGTGCTGAGGGACTCCGTTAAGGTCCCAGTGCATGGGGAGATGTTAGTCTTCCATGATCTTCTGGGATTCCAGAAAACCCTTCAGGAATTGCTGGAAGTGAGAGGGGATTATCTGAGCCGTGAGAATTAAGCCATTCACTCAGCCCTAGTTCTTCTCCATGGAGCTACACTAGCGATTGTACACTATCTAGCACAAAAGGGCACAGCTCATATTCATCAATAATACATACAAAGCCGCTTACCACCATCTAGCTGATTGCCTTTATTGTAATTAGCCTCACAACACTCAGGAGATCAGGTAACACCACAATCCCATTTACAGGCAGGGAATTAAGACTTACCTGTGCAAGGTCCCAGAGGAAGTCTACAGGAGGAAGGAACTGAACACAGGTCTCCCGCATCCCATGCTAACACATCTTGCATCACTACAAGAAAACTATTAAAGCAGAGAGAGAGCTAGAAAGTCACCTAGCTATAAGGCATGTCACAGTTCCTCCAGGAGATAGCAGATGGCAGCTGTATCCACAGCTGCACGTGAAGATCTGCCCACCAGCGTTCTCGACCTCTCTGAGTGACTTCCCACTGAGCTGCTGAAGGGCTGATGGTGCTATCAGGTGTAGAGGCCTGGCATGCCAGGGGAGGAAGAATTAGCAGGTTAGATGATCTCCCATGTAGCAAGGATTCCGTTTCCCTGCAGATGCCTTTGGACATAGTGAACAAAGGACGACATGCTCCAGAGGACACCAAACTTATCGGCATTGCTCCAGCTCGACAGAACACGGTGCCCCACACTGATGTTGATGTTTACGCTAATCTTTGCCTTTGTTCCCACTGACCTAGCCATGGCCCCTAAAGGCCAAGCAGGCCAGTAAGTATCAGCTAGACAAATGATGGGAATGAAATAGAAGCTGAAGCTGAAGCTCCATGACAAATTATTTACACAAAGCTAGGTTTTCCAGAAGGCACAAAGTCATTAAGAGCCAAGGGACTTAGACTGCCAGGGCCCTGGGACCCCCTGGCCTGGAAAGTCTTAATGATGTTCTGAAATGAAGTTAATAGAGAACTAAAGGGGCAATGCTCTGCCCCCTTGCTTCTTGGCTCCATGAGACAGTCACAGGGTAGCACAGGATGGGACAATGTTCCCGCCCTGCCCAGCCTGAGACACCATTTCAGGCTACACAGCAGAACAAAGATTCAGTCCAGTAGCTGAGCCAGGCAGTAGAGCTATGGGCAAGGGGAAAGAAGGAGAAGGAAAGCTCTCCATTCAGGGAGCAGAGCAGCTGGGGACTCACTATGGGCCACTGCTGCTGCAGGCCTGACATTTCAGGGTCTCATAGCCCTAAAGCAGGGGTCTCAAACTCAAATTACCATGAGGGCCCCATGAGGACTAGTACATTAGCCCTAGGGCTGCACCACTTAAACCTTTTTATACAACAGTATTGCAAATATCAGTAACAATAGTGTCGTTACAGGCTGCAGGAAATAGCTTTAGGGGCCACATGTGGACCGTGGGCCATGTGTTTGAGACCCCTGCCCTAAAGCATTCCTCTGCAGGGAGAAGAAGGCAACAGGGCCCATAGGAGCTTCTTCCCTGGTCCCATCTCTGCATTCACCAGTGGATTCTGCCATCTCCAAAGCCTGCCCAATATGCCACAGCATAACCATGCCATGGGAGACCTGTCTGGCACCAGGGACAGGATGCAGGCCTAGAAAAGAGGTGGGTTCTCAGTTACCGAAGCTCATGATAAATCAATCCATGTATGTGATGCTCAGAGAAGATGCAGGATTGTTTTTGCTGCAGCTCGAGTTTTTTCATTACAGCGATGAAAACCATCCTAAGCCCTTGCCTTATAAAATTACAAACAATCTCCACCATTTCTATACTGGCTTTCTCCCAAAGAGCTCCACCAAGGGCAGATAGGGAAGAATTACTCTCACCTGTTGCTGAAACGCAGCCACCTCTGGGGTGGAATTTGGTAGTTGTTTAACAGCTGCATAGCATGGCTGCACATCCTCTTAGGAGCGGAAGCGAAGCAACAAATACCTTACACACTTGAAAGTTTCCCATGTCTTTCCAATTTGCCACTTCAAGAGTTAGTGGTTAAACTTTCAGTCACTCGTTTGGGGAAATAGTCCCAAAGAGGTCAGTGGGGCAGAGGTGAGCATGAGCAACTCCCCTAACGGTTAGAAGATGTTGAGGGTTTTCTCCCAGAAACAGCTCAGTTTCTTTCTCAACAGTTGTCTTGAAATGGGGATCTAATAGAAATGAAGAATTGAATCTCAACATAGCTGCTTCTCACCCAATACTACTGCTACACACATGAAGAGGTACAAGTGCACATTCAGACACAGCAATTGTTTTAATGGAGGAGTCAATTACAGAGCTAATCAAATCACTGGTGATCAAAAAGAAATCAATGTGGGAAGAGAATCCATGTACCATCAGAAACACTGTGAATAGTCGCTACCCACTGGATGGATAAGCCACCAGCGAGACCTGGGGTTTTAAATGTGCAGCTCCAGACCCATTTTAGTTTTGGTTGTCTTCTGACCCTGAGGCTGAGATGTGTCCACAGAGGTTCAAGCACCTCACAAAAATCCCTAGCAATCACAGTAGGGAGATGGGGTTCTCCATATAGTTCAGTAAAAAAACCCATCAAAGGTTTCAGTATCATGAAAGTTAGGCCCATACAAATTAGCAATGATTAGTTCAGATTCATTTGTGGTGAATTTAAAGATCAAAAATCTGTGTGGTGATTATCTGGAATGGACTCAGAATCTATTACTGCTAGTGCTTAATGGAAGATGGCGACTATCCTTCGCAGCCTGGATGAGAAGCAACAAGACATCACTTTTCCTGTGCAGACATGATCTAATTTAGAGGCTTCATCTGTGGTCAAGAGTTTCTTCTGAAAAAGCACCACATCTGTCTCTGCAAGGACTATTCTGTCTCTCTCTCTCTCAACTGGTGTGTTGACTTGCTTTACATTCCAGGAATACAATTAAGATTCAGGGCCATTTGGCTGTGTTTAAGAATTATTTTTGGACGTCTAGACATACAACAAAGATGGCGGAGCAGTTGTGTCCCATACAGAAATCCATGGGGGTTGGGGGAGTCTGTGGATGAAATGTCTCAGACACTTATTGCACAGATTGTGGATTTGCTTGCCACTTACCACGAAACAGACTGCACTGGAACGGGATCACAAAAAGAAAAGACAATACGAACACATAGCACACTTAGTAACAGCTTAACTTATTACCAGGCATCAATTACATCACAATGAAAAGCCAACAGTAATCAACCACTGAACACTACAAACAAAGCTAAACCAATCATAAACTCTGGAGGGGGCAGGATCGAGTGATCTGACAGGCTGGGAGCTCCACCACTATCCATTAAATATTATTATTTGTTATTAATTATTATTATTAGTAGTAAGCATCATATTTTTCCCATACACTACATTGTAAGGAGATAGGAAAGTGAACATACACTCCACAAATGTAGTATTTCTTAATCTAGTATATCTAGCATACTCTTGTGTATTATCCTTCTTTGGCAGCATTTTGCAAAACCAAACAATGGCATGTTGGTAACGCATCTTGGTGTGCTGAGAGAGAGAGAGAGAGAGACCCTTGCCTGCTATGAAGATGACTTTCCCATGGCCACATACCCCTCTTCACTCTTTCAGTTTACAACCAACCAGTCTCCCTTCACCATGTTAAATAGACATATATTTAATGGGGAAAAATATCCAACTGGTCCCGCAAATTATCAGTTACTACACCAAAGAAATACAGCTGGACAAGTAACTCATCTGCAGTACTTCCTGCTCACATACTTGGGGGTCTGAGCTTACAAGTTATTACAGTAGGGAAAAGGGGTTGAAAGAGTTGTGCGGGAGGCTGAGAATGACATGAGGATGGGGTAGCAAGGAGAAAGCGTGACGAACAAAGGGGGTAAAGGGAAGGGAAGGGGGACGCAGGACCAGGGTGAGAGGCAGGAAGCGGGAGAACAGAGATTGCTGTCAGTGAAGCTCTGAAACCTGCACTGATCTTCTCTGCTGGCCCGTAGGGGGTTCAACTATACTGCTCAGCTCCTGGGCAGCTGCCCGTCAGCTTATCTTGCAGGAAGGAGTCATCTCTTGTCTTCTAGCACATGGGATGCCAAGCTGTGACCCGGCAAGGCCTCTTTCTGGCACCAATTTTTAAAAAGGAGTATTGGAGCCTTTAAATGTCTACAGAGTGATCGGGTGCTGCACCACCCCTCATGATCTTTTTGGTGTACATCTATGGGCTACCACAGAGGCCTTGCACATTCACAGACTAATGGTTCATGTTGATTAGGGGTGTTTCAGTAAATCCCCAGCACAACCACTGGAGCAGAAGCACTCAATATAGCTGGCACACAATTTAAATAAATCCTTTCTGGGGTCAGTTCACACCCATGAGATCAATGTGGGATGGGCTAGCTAGTCTCTTAACTTCCCTGCAGGGTGCTTCATATTCAGCTGAGACCGATGAAATGTCTGAAAAGTTAATCGGGTATCAGCTTGGAGCAGAAGAAACAGTTGAAATCAGTAAGTTAGTCACCGTAACTGGATAAGCTCCTAAGTGCAGATAAAACAGACAAAACTGGGAAGTAAACTTGATATAGGACAGAACAGATACTCAATTCACTACAGGCTATATTATGAAAATGTTCTCCTTGGGGTGGCTTTTGGAATGCTATATTTCCTCACCCAACCTTAACATGAAATTGAGCTCCAAACTTCATAAAATACTTGAGCCCTTACTGCTTGGCAAGTTTGCTTCCTCTCGCTCTTTTCAGCCACATCTTTCTTAAAGTCTGGAAAAATCTTTCTGTTTTGGAATCCCCCAATACACCTCTTTCTTTCCACAAGTTAGCTGCATTCCCTCTCCTTTCATAGGACATTTGAGAAATCTGACAGTCAGTGCATGAAATTTGGCCATTGACTGGAAGCCGGAAACCTATGTGCTCTTTCTAAATCAAATTTAAAATCACCAGGCAGGCTGAGCACTTTGGAAAGGAGCCGGGGAACAAATTCTAGGAGGTTGCCTTTCTCTGCTCCTTCAGGTACTCCTATAATTCTTTAATTATAGCAGTAAGACTTTCCCTTGAAAGCTACAACTTTACGCTTAAAAAGACAAGCCTGCACAGTTTCTCTGCAGCTGGGCAGAGAGCCCTCGTACCTGACTTTCCATCCATTACATTCTCCCTTATGCTTCATTCGCCTGTCTTAGCCCTTAAAGAGGGAGCTAATCGAGAAAAGTGACTCGCAGTGTGGCCTTGGTATGCACTGTATCCACAGCGCCATCACAGATCCCAGTGCCCTCAGCTACACCATCTTGCTCCTGGGTTCAAGGGCCTCCATTCTCCTTATTTTTTTGGCTACTTCTAGGGCTCCTGGTGGACAAATCTTTGCCTGCTGACGTTCCAGAGATATGGGGCTATTTGCTCCTTTCCTGGGGCAGTCCATGTGGAGCTGCACATGGAAATGGGAATCAGCAGGTGGCTCTAGAACGCAAGCGGTCTGCTTATCTGTGCTGCACAGTGCTCCCTTCAGTCCATCAGCCTTTTCTTCTTCATTTTTCCTATCATGGTGTTATGTGTTCAAAGCCATCTAATGCATGAGTTTTAAAAGCTGACAAAAGAAGAGAACATGATTCAGTAGAAAAATCAGTGGCTGAAGTCAGGAATTCTGTTCTTGATTCTGCTGGTAATTTGCCCACGGAGTACATCAGCAACCTCTGTGAAACTCTGCGATGCAAAGTGCAGAATAGTCTTTATCCCGCTCTCTGGGGGATTTCTATGGCGTCTATCACCTTAGCTGAAGAGGAAACTACATCCCTGAAAAATCAGTGGGGCTGTTCAGTTTTGTAATTCTGAAAGATCCCTATTTTACTCAATCAGAGGGAGGTTCTTTAGCAGCCACAGCAAGATCAATACAAGGCATTACAGCCACATCAATGATCATTTTACCTCAATTTTTTTAAAAATATCACCAAAAAGTAGGAAGAAATTTAAGAAAAAAGATTATTTACAGAACAGTTTGGATTTAATATAAATTGACAGAATAGTAAAACTTAAAAACGCTGTTTTGTCTACCTTGACCCTGTGCCTCAGAGAGAACTGCATTTTCCCTACAGAATGTGTTTTAAAATATGCATATTGTTAAAGAAAATGGCTACGTAAACCTGAGACCTTGTTCCATTTATTGTTTTTTTTTTTCAGTCCAACTGTTTTTTCCTCCACAGATGAAAACAAAGCTTTTGATCCCATTAGCTCTACAAACTCTATGGCTATGTCTACACGGCACTTTTATTTCGAAATAACACTCGTTATTTCAAAATAAAAGAAATTAGGTCTACACGACGTTTTCTTATTTCGAAAGGATGGATCCCATCCTTTCAAAATAAGAATCGTCATTTCGAAAAAGTAAAACCTGCCCCCCCCCCTCGAAACAGCTGTTATTTTGGAAGGGATATTTCGAAATAAAGCTGTTTAGACCTGGTCTTTCAAAACAACACTGTGTAGACCTGTTGTTTCAAAAGAGCTGTTTAGAAACAACAGGTCCAAACGGCTTTATTTCAAAATATCCCTTCTGAAATAACAGCCGTTTGGATTGCAGGCTTTCCCTTAATTCAAATTAACATTTTGTTAATTCGAATTAACTTATTTTGAGATAAGGATTTTATTTCGAAACAACTCATTTCAAAATCCTTATTTTGAAATAACAATGCATGTGTAGACATAGCCTATGGGAGTGTAAATTGGATTCTATTCTGCATCACCAGATCAATCAACATCATCAGCTAAGTTTCAGCTGCAGAATCTTGATCCAGTGAGGTGTTGGTCTACACTGCTGGTGACCGCTGATGGGAGATACAGAGGATACGTACTGTAACTTGCATATCTCCTGTCGACTTATTAATGTTCCCTTACTGCAGCGTCCCCACTTGTGCTGCCTATTTGCATCTTTAGCTGCTTAAATACTTTTATTAATTAGATCCTAAACGATTCCTCTGCGGTGACATAGGAACTCTGTGATGGAGCAGGAACCAGAATACAACCCCCAGGATATTAGTATAACCACTGGACAGTCTTGCCTTTCTGGACTTCTAAAGTCCTGGCCAAGCTAGTGGTGCTGGAAATGAGAAGTCATCTGTGACTCATACATGGAACAAATCACTGAGAGAGAATAAGTACAGGATCTCATGCTTTCATTTTTACAGAGTCAATTTTCCTGACTCCTATCATGCTTTGGAAAGCAATATATATTGTAAATCTACCCTCTTGCTGATTAAAATTCACTTTCAGAGTAAGGCACTTAACTCTCTTATCCCCTCTGAAATTAAACTGATCTGTGGATTGGTGCTGAAATACATACACAGTTACTGATGTCAGGCGCTCGCAGAGACATCTTTATGGGGGAGGATGCCTCGATTTATTCAAGCAAAGCCTCAGTATTTATGTATCTCATTACATCTGCAGCCTGTAGCATCTGTTTCCGCGCTATATCTGTCAAGCAACATCTTATCAGCAGAGCTCCTTCTACTCACTCGTCTCCCTCCTCTCCTTTCACTTCACTGATAAGTAACCGGATGCTTATTCTAACTTCTTTTTAAATAACAAGAGGGAGGCAAGACTAAGCAGACAGCCTGAAAGAGAGCAGAGGAAGGACTTGGTGTGCTCCAGACACATATCATAGCTGCAGCGCTCAACAGATCCAAGCATGAATTTAGCCCCAGAGCTACTTAAAATGAGAGAATAGTAATACTGATGTCTTATACTCACATAGATCCCTTCATTCAGAAAAGGATCTCACGGTCAGCAGACTTACACATTATATACCATGAAGTCCATGTACAGGGATTGTTCTATCCTTGCTTATACCAAGGAAATTCTGGAGAAACGCTGCTGAACTCAGTGGAGCTACCCAAGATCTTACCAAGAGTCTTTAGACTCAGACCTGTGTAGTACAATGCACTGGCCCTGGGAATCATTTACCAAGCACACATGATGAAAGCAACTTTGCTAGTCAGATCTTGATCATTTTCCATGAGAGAGGAAGATGTGTGATCTAATGGGTTTAGTATAAAACAAGGAACCTGGAATTCCTGTGCTCTCATCCTCACTTTCACACTGATTTCTTGGGTAACTCTATTGAACTTTTTTGTTTTTTAAGCTGTAAACTGCAATTAATAACTACCATGCTTCACTGGTACAGTGAGAGCACTGAGTAACCAATGTTTATACACTATTTTCAGACAGAAGAGCACTGTGTAAGTGCAAAGTATTTCAACTCTCCCAACGCTGAAATGCAGGCACCTCTTACAGATTCATAGATTTTAAGTTCAGAAGGGACCATTATGACCATCTAGTCTGACCTCCTGTATATCGCAGGACACAGAAGCTCACCCAGCCACTTCTGCACTAGACCCTTAACCTCTGGCTGAGATAACTGAAGGCCTTGTAATGATTTAAAGACTTCAAGTTACGGAGAATCTACCACTAACACTAGTTTGTACCAGCAAGTAACCCCTGGCTTTTCAGGCCTTGGTCTCATTGCAGACCCTGCCAGCCAAGATGCTAATTGCATCACAGACACTTGCCTACCCAACAACTCTTTCAGCATAGGTCAGGAGACAAACTTCTGATCCGGGTAGTCTGGTTCTGATTTGGTGACCTAGTGCTGCAGCCTGTACATAATCCCCTCAGCCAGCCAGCCACTCTGAGTTGTTATCCCTCCAAGATACTGAAGTGATCCAGGTAACTATCTCCTTAGACCTTTACTGGAGAAATAACTGGGGTGCTACCTCCACCATGGTGTGGTTTTTGCTGGCTGAAAAGAGGAACCCAAAGGCAGACGAGCTTTAAGAATTTCATCGCGGTAGCAGCGTTCTAGACATTGATTGGCATAACAGGAGCCTTGTTCCAGGGTAGGAAGAGCACTTCTTTTATGCCTAGCTTTCCCTGTGGCCTTCGGCTAGCCATTAACAAACGAAGTGGCCTGTCTTCACTTCCTGGCCTCGTCATCAACATGCCCCTTAACATGGTTGAGTAAATAGCCACATATTAAAAGAAAACATTCCCCTAGCTCTCTTACTAATGACACAAGCACGGTGTCACTAAACGATTTGACTTGTATGGAGCCTGATCCAAAAGCCATTGAAGCCTATTGACTTCACAAACCTTTACATCAGGCTCTTTGCTTTTCCAGTCTCAGAGTCAGGAAACTGGGGTATGCCTGTGCTTTGCTTTCTGGGTGACCCTATGCCCGTCACTTTGAGCTAGATTGCGGTACTCAGTTTTAGCCTGCTTGGAGGTCACTCCGCTCTACTAGGAGGTTCAGGTGGTACCATTCACCAGGGAGGGACATGCCTCCCAAAGTTGCTAGAAAAGGGGCCTGCCACCAAAAAGAGGGTGTAGCACATGCTCTCTTCCATGGCTGCCCAGATCTGGAACTGCAAGGCTATGTCCACACATACATCATTATTTCAAAATAACCCATTTCGAAATGAGTTATTTCAAAATCAAGTCCTTATTTTGAAATAAGTTAATTCAAATTAAGTTTGTTAATTCAAATTAAGGGAAAGCCTGCTTTCAAAATAGCCATTGTTTCGAAATGGTTATTTCAAAATAAGGCTGTTCAGACATGTTGTTTCAAAACAGTTGTTTTGAAACAATGGTGTTGTTTCGAAACAGTGTGTCCGCACGCCGTTGTTTCGAGACATCGGCTATTTCGATTAGATGCAAGGTTTAACGGTTTTGAAATAATGGCCGTTATTTCGAAACAACGGGTCCCGTTTCAAAATAACGGTGCATCATATGGACATGCCGCTTCTTATTTTGAAACAACCTCTGTTGTTTCAAAATAAGAAGCCTGTGTGGACATACCCCAAGAGATACTGGGACCTGCAAGGGTAGGAGAGGAGCGGTATAAAAGAGGCAGTTCCTTTGCCATCCATGATGGGGACAGACAAAACCTGGCTTCAACTCTCCATTTCCCTAGCAGCTAAATTTTATGTCCTTCACAAAAGGTGATGAGGCTAACTTAGATAGCTTAGATGAGGATAACTTAGATAGCGGTGACAGAATCTGGCCAAGAGGACCGCACGTTCCCTGGGACTCAGTTCTACTCCTAGCTCTGCCTCAGGGCTGCTGGTCAATGCTGGGCATGTCACTTCCTCAGGCCGTGCATCAGTTTCTGCATCAGTAAAATGGAGAGAATGGCACTTAACACCCTTTCCAACCACTTTGATTTCTGCTAATGAAAAGTGAAATATGAGAGCTAAGTATTATTATTTTCAGGTTAAAGGCACAACGTACCTGCCAAAAAGGTACCATTTAGCTAAGATTCTTAAAACTAGGTGCCTAAAGTTGGGTATGGATTAAAGTGATCGGAAGTGCATAAATATCGCAAGCAGTGTATATCTGAGTGGTGGTAAAAGGTGTGGGGGTGATGGGAGGAAAACTAGGGGTGATAGGAAGCAGGGGAGGCAGCACTAGTCTGTGAGGAAATGTTTTTTTAAAGTGAGCTCAATCTGTCCATGGAAGAAAAACTAGTATAGCCAGCCACAAGTGAGCAAAATCTATGAGTCAAGCCCCATACCCCCATCATCTCATAACTGGCTTGAAAACCCCACGTTTAGTTTACAAAAATGTTGTTGGATTCTGTTTATTTTTCTTTAGTTTGCTGAATTTTTAAAGGTGGTTCCTTTTCAAGGTTTTTCTCGGCTACTTTGACAGCTAGAAACTTTCTGAAAAGAAAAGAGGCTAAGGTTTTCATTATCCAGTGACTCCAGGATCAGAGTCTTTAAGAAAGATGCCAATTAGCACAAGACTCACGGTAAAATCTCAAGAGTTAGCGAAGCACTGAAAGTCTTGTTGCTTAGCTCTGAGAAACTGGCTAATACACAAGTGAACCTCCTGGAAGATCAAGCTGGCATTGGGCAGAAAACAGCCTGGATGGTCTAAGGGAGTTTTCCCATCCCATATTCCCATAATACTCTGATTCATCAGGTGTGTTTTTCACTTGCTCCCCCGCTCTTGGCCAACTCCATGGATTGTGCAGTCTTTCCCAGGCTCCTGCTCCCGGATGTTTTGCAAACAACAAGATCCTTTCACCAGCCTAAAGCAGCTCCATCCTGCTCCCAGCCCCCCAACAGGCAGGACATTCAGCTCTAGAGCATGTGGCATCCCCTCCTCCTCAAGAGCAGAAACAAAAACCCCACAGAGTTGGGCTTGGGAAAAGCAGTAATTAGTTTGGAGGGAAATAAACTGCTGTATCAGCACTTTCTTGTAGCGCTAGTGGTGAGCAATGACCACACCTCCGCCAAGGAGAAAGGAACTCAGCACTGTACGGTCACCATGTACCGAGGGGCACACAGGGCTCATTAGTTCACACCAATGTGATAATCCCAAACTCTGGCTAGACAAGCCATTAACAACCTTTAAAGGGCTCCTGTGGTTCGGCCTCAAAACATGCTTGGTTTTTAAAGCTGCTGTGATCCTATGCACCAATGAAGGCGAAGGAAGAGGCGTGCAAAGGAGAAAAATTTCTCACAGTGGATTTAGAATTGGAGGTAACTTGCTGGAAGTAATGGTGACTGTTGTGGTTAAGGCCAAAGGAAATTCCCATCACCTTGCACGTTTGTGGGTGTGCAACCCAGTGGTGACAGTGTCACTGGTACCTTGTGTGACCAGCTCACAGAGATGGCAGTCTGGTCCATGGAAAATGCTGTAGCCACTTGTGTGGTTAATGCTTGAGGTCACTGGTTCAATTCCTGCTGTGATTGAATCCAAGACAGTGGCTATCCTACAAAGGAAGCCAGAATATTTACAAGCTGAGAAGGGGGAAAGCTAACTGTGACTCCAACCCCTTTTTGCACCGGCTAGCAGACTAGGCATTGTATGCTACTTATGCAGAAAAAGCATAAGGGTTCCCTGGCAGCAGGCATCTCCTCTGCAGGGGGAATACCTCCAGAAATAGTCACTGATTAAGGGACTTATCCACAGTGGCAACAGGCCCTGGTGTTATATAACATCACACTGTTTGGGAGTTGTACAGCTCCTAGCACAATGGGATCCTGGGCCACGATGAGGGTGCCTAGGCTCTCTCTAGTATCATACGGTGCACTTCTACAGACTCTTTTATGGGAGGATTTACAAACACTGATTCACTAATTAAGCCTCGAGAAGTATACACACCCCTGATGTAGATACAATTATTGCAACTGTTTTATAGACAGGGAAATTGAGGCATACAGCAGGTAAGTGACTTGCTTAAGCCCACAAAGGGCAGTAAAATAATTGGAAACAGACCCCCAGCATCCCATTGTCCCGCAGTCTGTTATTCACAGAGTTATCAGATTCTCTACTTTGAACAAATTCTCTAAAAGTTAAGTGACTTTGCTTTATTCACACCCCTCTCCCCAGCCCTCACAACATGGCAGGACTAGTTTTGTTTTCACAATAGCATCTAAGCAGTCACCTTTGTTTATCACTGGTCAGGGTGGCTTTAAACACCCTCACAACTAAGAAAACAGTCCTGAGAAATGTTACATCCACCCCAGTTTCCAAGAGGATCCAAAATAGGGATATGAAACACAGGTCTCTCTAGTCACTGCGATGTACAGTTGTATTAACCCATTGTGCCCCAGGTCCTCAGCTAAGATAGAGAAAGGACGCCATGACACGTGAAATGCACCAGCAGCTTGTTCAAGCGAATGGACAGGACAAAGAAAATGTAAGTGCTTATCTACAGAGCTCTTCTGAGTGACTCTTCCTGCAGACAAAGTCCTATGGACAGCTAGACTCTGCTGTGACTCCAGAGCTGAGAGAGGCAGAAAGGATCGGAGGTGAGCAGCAGACCCAGGCCACATCACAAGCTAAGAGGTTTATTTTGTGTGCTGACTGAGGACTCCTCAGTAGGTACATGACTAACCCCAGTGAGGGTTTCTGGGCCAAATCCTCAGCTGGCTATGGATTTATACCAAGTGGGGAGCAGTCCTTTTGTCTGCAGGTGGCCTGGGGAGCTTGATGTTTAACCCCACCCCCCATTTTGAAGGGTAAAGGAAATATGGTCCCCCTGCTGTGTTTTCAATATTATAATTAACTGGAGTTTTAAACAGATGTGTTCTTTCCCTGGCTCTACCGCCTCTTCTTAATGATGAAATCAAGCCTGGTATCTTGCATTCCCAAGGGTCCCAGAGCACTTTAAAAACTTTGGACCCACTTCCAGGAGGCTCTGAGGAGCCTAAATTTCCCTCAGCTTCCATGAAAGGACGGAGTCTCCAGTGCCCTGTGGGAAAGGCTCCTCAATCAATACACAACTTCTACACCATTTGCTGCAGCACCTGGCCATTGCTTACAGGCCTCCTTTCTAGCTGAAGATCTAACTCGACACAGTGTGGCTTTTGAGGCCTTATGGGAACCACAGGGCAGAGCAGGACAGCTGTTTACTATTTCTTTATAACCGGACCTGATATGTCAGTGAATCATTGTTTACCGGCCACTAAAGAGGGGACCAGAACCCAAGGGGGAAGGAGGAAGGCAGGAAGAAAGGCAAGGGGAGAGAAAACAGCATGGATCACAGCTAATTACAGATTACAATCCCCCTCTCTAATTGCTATGTTTAATTATTGATGAGCAATGCTTTTCCTTTCAGGTTGTCAGGTAACTTGAGAACCCAATGGACTGAGCAGGCTCACGGCAGTCTTTTGTCTATTAAGGAAGAGAGCAGCGGCCACAGGAGGAAAAGTAGCGGTCCCACTGTTCTCCGGCTGGACTGGGAAAATGGAAATGTACCAAAAAGAGGTTATTTCAGGAAGTGCATCTGGGCATCTCTCAGAGACCCGCGGCTCCTAAGTGGTATTGACAAGCAGAAACCCTTTGATGCCATTAGCTGGGCAGGCCATTGATTTTCCTTTCTTTAACAAGGAAATCGTTTGCGTTTATACAAGCCGAGCACTGGATGCAGTCGCTTTCATCTTCCTGACTGGCTGGTTTTCGTGATTGTTTTTCAGTGTTTTTACTTGCAAAAAGCAAGCAATTAGAATTGTCCTGGAATTTTTCTATTGTTTGATGAAGAGGCTGAGACCTGAGGGGGTACTGTGCTGCCAAATCCCCTGTCCTGTTTGGGAGCTGTCCACCTACCAAGGCTGAACTAATGCAATCCAAGACCCTCAAAAAACCCACACGTGGTGCTGCCTACAGCCCCACCTCCTGCACCATGGCTCCCCCCCCGGCTGGTGTGTAGTGGTGGCAGTAGGAAACATTCACACAAGTGCCATCCACATGGCTGATGGCAGACTCTCCATTGCTTCCCCTGAGGCAGGCTGCCTTCCCCAGCACCAGCACCAGCAGAGCGATCAATAAGTTGGAGCACCAACGTATGATCCTGGCACTCCAGACCTTAGCCAAAGGGCTGTTGGTTAATCTGTTTGTGCCAGCTACAATTATGTATTAAATATACAATAGGTGGGCTCATCTCAGTCTGCCCTCCCACCTGTTGATCTACCCCGCCCTTCCGCCAGGGTTAATGGGGACTGAAGAAGGGCTACTTTCCTCTCCATCTTTGAAAGAAAAGCCCTCTTCCCGAAGACCTGCCACTCCTGACAAAACCATGGGCTCCTCAAGTATCCTGCCTCTGGCAGGGTCCGAGTACTGACTTTCAAAGAACAATGCTTACCAAACTTTTTGCCAGCTGACTTAAAGCCCTTGAAACAGCAGGTAAACAATGTCCTCCCAGTTCTTGAAGGGGAGCTACAACAGAGTGAGATTAAGGAGTATCTTTGTAACACCTGGCCATTCAAGTTTGGGGACTTACCTTCAGAACCTTTTATTCAGGTGGCAGGACACACCTTTGAAAATGTTACTGATCATGCTGCCAAAAGCCACAGGGTGGGGAAGGGACACAGCCTCCCCACTTACAAGCCCTATATCAGGTTCAGCTCTGGAGCAAGGACACATCTGAGCCTTTCTAGGGTGAGGGCAGTGGCTGCCTTTCCCTCCAATCAGCCCCCTACTCCCACACCAGTCCAGCTGCCCAAGCAAGATCCAGTCATCTGCTCAACCTTGCCTACAGAACTAATTTGAATGACGAAGCAAACCAGCCCTGCTACACTGTCCTAACATCACCAATGCAGCTGCCAAATGAGAAGTGATTTTTCATTTCCCCACTTGGATACAGTCAAGTTGTTCGTTGGTTTTTGTTGTTGTTTTAACTGTGCAGCGTCTTAACAAAAACTGACATCAGCACAGCGTTGTGATAGATGCCTCAATCATTCCTCAACCTGCTGATTCTCCTTGTGTTTTATTACATAAAAGGAGGGCTTCCCACAAGTATCTCTTGCTGCCTCGTAACCTCATGTTATGTGCGAAGTGAAAGCAAAATGATACCAACTGAGCACTGGCGTGGTTTACACTCATCATGAATAGGTGTAAATGACTCCTCAAGCTCCAAGGAGCAGGCAAATCAGACTCAGTAGCTGCCCTTTTCTTTGGTTCAGAGCGACGCCCTTTCATATGGGAGACTGGGGTTCAAATCCCGGTGAGTACCTACCTACCTTCCCAGTAGGGATGCTTGGGCAAAAAGACCCCCTAACGCCTCACTTGCCTAGCTCGAATATGAGAGTGACACAAACTAGGAGAGTCGTGCCAGCTTGGATGTTGCCCGGATTAACAAGGTCCGCACCAGATGTTGGGGAACCAGGACGATCTGACGATAAGTGGGCTACTGGAACAAACCATACATGGATGAGACAAGAGAACCTGGAATTGATGGAATGCTACTACAACAGTAGACCTAATGAGAGGGGATATATGAAACGTGTGAGAGAACTACGGATGGACAAAAGACCTACATCCACACTAACTGAGAAACAGCTAGTTACCCACCGCTTCAACATAGTAAAGAGGCAGCTGCTCTCACAACTGGAGATAGACCAACTCTACATTACCTCCCAGACTCAAGAAGAAGACCCAGAAGAACAACTAGATGTGCAGCCAAACACCTGAAGCTGGAACTTCACTGCCCCCCCCTCCATTACAGAGCACAGCAGCTGATATGAGGCATAAGATCATGGATAAACTAGCTACAGTCAACCCTCGAGACTGATTACCAAGGCTTGTGGGAGAAGTACCATCAGCTAGTATACTAGAAGATGCCAATAGAGCCCTAATGACAATTCCTACTACCACCATAACTCAAACCAATGAACTGGTATATGCTACAGCCTCTGTAATCCTGGAGATGCTTGGCTACACAATCAAAAAGAATAGCAGTACATATACCCCCCCTGGAAAATGAGGTTGGAGGATAAGATCAAGGCAACCCGGAGAGAAGTTAGTCAGCTGGTGGAACTATGGAAGGGTTGAGAGATTAAGGATAAGACTCGGCTACTGAAAAAAACAAACAAACAAAAAAAAAAAAAACCAAAACAAGAGCCTGACTCCATCTGAAGCCCTAGAGACTGCTAAACAAAGGCTCACAGCACTGGCTACCAGGCTAAGGAGATACACTAGAGAAGCAGAGGCCAAAAAGATAAATGCCCTGTTCTCCAAAGAACCATCCAAGGTGTACTCCCAACTGCAGTGCAACAACACAATAACAGCAGAGCCACCAACAGCAGAAACTGAACAGTACTGGAAGAACATATGGGTGAAAGACAAGACTCATAACACCAGTGCAAAGTGGCTGCAGGACCTGAGAAAAGACCACAGCAATCTCCCAGAACAGGAACCAGTTACCATCACCGTTGCAGACATCCAACAGCGGGTCAAGAACATGAAGAGCTGGACAGCACCTGGACCGGACATGATCCACACCTACTGGCTAAAGAAACTAACAGCAGTGCATGAACGCCTAGCAGCACAGATGAACCAGCTGCTAGCAGCAGGCTCCCTCCCAGACTGGCTAACACAAGGAAGGACAGTGCTGATCATGAAAGACCCCCACAAGGGAACAGCACTGTCCAACTACCGGCCAATAACCTGCCTCCCCACAATATGGAAAGTCCTATCAGGCATCATAGCCGCCAAACTACAGGACCACATGGGCCAGTACCTGAGCACAGCTCAGAAGGGCATTGGGAACAACACCAGAGGCTCAAAACACCACCTGCTCATAGATAGAGCAGTCGCCCAAGACTCAAGGTCTAGACAGACAAATCTGAGCACATCCTGGATTGACTACAGGAAAGCCTAAGACTCAATGCCGCACACAAGGATCTGTGAATGTCTGGTGCTATACAAAGTCAACAGGACATTAAGGACCTTCCTCAAGAACTCAATGGGACTGTGGAAGACAACACTGGAAGTCAACTCAAGACAGCTTGCACAAGCGGCCATCAAGTGCGGCATATACCAAGGTGATGCACTGTCCCCGCTGCTGTTCTGCATTGGCTTGAACCCCCTCAGCCAGATAATCACAAGGACTGGATATGGATACAAGTTCAAGAGTGGAACTACCATCAGCCACCTCCTCTACATGGATGACATCAAGCTGTATGCTAAGAATGAACGAGACATCGACTCGCTAATTCACCTGACATGGATCTACAGTGAGGATATTGGGATGTCATTCGGACTGGAGAAGTGTGGTCAGATGGTAGTAAAGAGAGGGAAGGTAGTCAAGACTGATGGGGTGGAACTACCAGCAGGCCACATAGCAGACATACAGACCAGCTACAAGTACCTTGGCATCCCACAGTCACATGGGAACCACGATGAGGAGGCAAGGAAGACAGCAACATCCAAGTACCACCAAAGGATAAGACAGGTCCTGAAGAGCCAGCTCAATGGGAAGAACAAGATCCACACCATCAACAGGTACACCCTGCCAGTCATCAGATACCCTGCCGGTATAGTGAGCTGGCCAAAGGAGGACATGGAGGCTGCCGATGTGAAGACCCGGAAGCTCCTCACAATGTACGGAGGTTTCCACCCCGAATCCAACACCCAGAGACTGTACGCCAGCCGGAAAGAAGGCGGGCAGGGTTTGGTGAGTGTCAAAGCCACTGTCCTGGATGAAACCCAGAGCATCCAGGAGTACGTCAGTAAGATGGCACCCAAAGATGAGCTGCTGAGAGAATGCCTGAGGCAGCAGCAGACATGGGAGGAAGATCAAGCAGAAGAAGTGCCATGGCAAGACAAGATCCTGCATGGGATGTACCATCGACAGATAGCTGAGGTGGCTGACATTGGGAAATCCTACCAGTGGCTGGAAAAGGCTGGACTAAAAGACAGCACTGAGGCACTGATCATAGCAGCACAAGAACAGGCACTGAGCACCAGATCCATTGAAGCAGGGGTCTACCACACTAGACAGGACCCAAGTTGCAGACTGTGCAGAGAGGCCTCAGAGACAGTCCAACACATAGTGGCAGGATGTGAGATGCAGGCAGGAACAGCATACACTGAACGGCATAACCAAGTAGCTGGCATTGTGTACAGGAACATCTGCACAGTGTATGGGCTAGACCCTCCCAAGACCAGATGGGAGATCCCACAGAAGGTCATGGAGAATGACCAGGCTAAGATTCTGTGGGACTTCCAGATCCAGACAGACAGGCAGGTACTGGCCAATCAACCAGACAGCGTGGTAACAGACAAGGACCAGAAGACAGCGCTGGTGATAGATGTAGCAGTGCCAAGTGACAGCAACATCAGGAAGAAGGAGTATGAGAAGCTGGAGAAGTACCAGGGCCTGAAAGAGGAACTAGAGCGGATGTGGAAAGTAAAGGCCAAAGTGGTCCCGGTGGTGGTAGGAGCACTCGGGGCTGTGACTCCTAAGCTGGGAGAGTGGCTCCAACAGATCCCAGGAACAACATCAGAGCTCTCTGTCCAGAAGAGTGCAGTGCTAGGAACAGCTAAGATACTGCGCAGAACCCTCAAACTCCCAGGCCTCTGGTAGAGGACCCAAGGTTGAGGATGACACATACCACCCATAGGGGTGAGAGGGGAATTTAAAAAAAAAAAAATATATATATTTTAAATTCCTGTCCATGTAGCGATGGTTAAAGATACCAGACTGACAATTCGCCACAGGGGTAGCCATGTTAGTCTGTGTACAGCAAAATCAGCAGGAGTCCTGTGGCACCTTATAGCCTAACATATTTCTTTGGGCATAAGCTTTCGTGGGCTCCAACCCACTTTGTCAGATGCAAGAGAAGTGGACACAGATCTCTGGAATCCTTTGCTTAGCCACTGAATGTCCACTGTGCAGGAAAGGGTTGGTTGGTATGGGAAAATGTCACAATCAGATTTTTTGGCCTGAATTGATACCTTAGGCCTGAATCCTGCCTGAACGTCATGGAGGTGTTTGATTCCCTGTTCCGGAGCGGAATTTTATAACTGACTCATATCTTTAGTCACATTGCAACAGGAACAACAAACACCAAATAAGACTGAGACCCAACTGTAAGCACCACTATAAAAATTACAAAAGACAGTGCCTATGCTGAAGACCTTGCAATTTCAATAGAAGAGTCAGACACAGAAGGGATGGAAGTATCAACTAATCACACTTCCCAGACGGGAAACTGAGGTGGTGAAAACATACAGTGGTGAAAACTCAGGATTTTAAAGGCATGTAGGTGTTGCTGTGCTCAGCATATCAACACCTAAATGGTTTAGGCAACTAAATCTCATTTTCAGAGGAGATTTAGGCATCCAGGGGACTAAAGAGTGTTCGTGACTCATTGTATTGATTTTATGGCTGCCCCTCCTGGGCCATCACTTAGGTATGTAAGGAATGTTAAGGGGAGCAGATGGCCCCCTTGTACTTAACTAGCTGGCCGTTACCACCCTGAGTGCCCATTGCTCTGACAGGGCTTGGTGTAGGTGGGCTCTGCCTGACTGCAAGGTCCTGCAAGGTATGACTCATACCACCTTTGTTCCCCGCACTCCTTGTAATCAGGGAAAGGTGGGAAAACCAGCTTAAAAGCTCTGGTCCTGGGGGCCTCAGGCAGGAGGGTCCCCAAGACACCTGCCTGGCCCAATCAACCAGAAGCTGACCTCCTCCACTCACAAGTTCTTCCCCGAGCATACCCCACGTTTAAACTGCCGGCCCGAGTACGAGTACAAGTCTCTTCTGCCTGTAATGCTGCTGCTGCTGCTGCTAGGGATGGTAAGAGCCTGCCCTGCAGTTTTCTTTAAAGATTAAAATTACTTGCCTTTCTTGCTGCTGCTTTGGGACTGTTTTTCTCCTAGCACTACAGGCTCGTGTATATCTTTTGCCTTCTCCTTTCCTCTTTTTACTTACTGCTTCATTTTGTGTTAAAGGCGCTCCGGTGTCTGTAATAATCTGCCGCCACTCTGTATTACTTAGTGTAGCTCTTCCTTCTGAACTGTTTGAACTGGTGTTAAAAGTATCATTGTGTGTTGCAACATTGTATAAAGTTAATTGGTAGCCTTAGTAGCATTAAGTTAGATGGTAAGATTGTTTCCTTTAGTTTGTGGCCTTTAGAGTCGTTTGTTAAGTTGCTTTTGCTCTCCCCTCTGTAACTTCCCCAACTTGAATAAAACTTTTTCTTCTTAAACTTTACTTGTCCCCTCTTTATTTCTTGAACCCCCCGTGTGCCCCAAGTTCACCGCTGCACCCAGTTCCCTTTCCCGCAGTTCCTCCTTCCCCTGCAACCCCCTTTTTCACCGCTTCTCTGTCTTCCCCCTGGCTCGCCGCCTACCCTCTGCTCCATTCCTCCCCCCCCCCCAGCTCACCGCTTATCCTCTGCTCCATTCCTTCCCTCCTTTTCACCGCTTACCCGCTTCTCCTCCTTCCCCCCGACTCGCCACTTCTCAGCCCCCCCCGCTTGTCTTCCCCCCAGCCCACCACTTACTTGCCTCTCCGCTGTTGCCTCCCTACCCCTTTCCTTTTGCCTCTCCGCCTGCAGCCGCTGGCACCCCGTGACTCCAGCCAGCTCCCACCAGCATCCCGTGACTACCCTGTGGTTCCCGCCCGCTGCCTCCATTTCCCCCCTGGCTTGCCCCTTCCCGCGACTCCAGCCCGCTGCCTCCATTTCCCCCCCAGCTTGCCCCTTCCCGCGACTCCAGCCTGCTGCCACCGGTTCCCACGCAGCTCCCACCACATCTCACGGCCCCTTTCCCTGCCCTGGGATTCCCCCCACTGCCCGCGCCCCTTGTTGCAGCCGCTTGCCGCCGCTACCTGCTCCCCATTCCCGCTCTGCCCCCCCCACTCTTCAGCCCCTCTTCCTTCCCTGAACACCCATGTGTATCCCAACTCCTTGCATGCCTCAGTCTCCCTGCCCCAACCCCCACGTGTCTCCATCCCGCCATTCCCTCTCCCCTAAGCCCTTCCCTCTGCCACCGCTCCCTTCACTGCCACTCAACTCCCCTTCTCAGCCTCTCCTGCAAACCCCCGACTTGTCGCTCGACCCCTGTCTCCCCCTCAACTATCCAACCCCCACCTGCTTCCCCGAGCCCCCCCATCTCATTACCCCTGAGCCCCCTTCCACTTGCCTTTCCTCTCCTTTGAACCCCCCTGTACTAACCTTTAAACTCCTGCCCCCCTCGCCTGCTTCTACTTTTCTCTGTCACTGCCACATGCTAATTTTGTGCTGTACCCCCCTTCTCCTTATAGGGCATTAGAGCACCTTTTAGGTTACAGTGAGTAGGGTTATAGTTGTAAGTTAGGTTAATTGAAGATTCCCATTGCTCCCCAACCTGCCCCCACTCCCCAAAGTTAAGTGCCCCCCCAACACTTCACAAAAAACCCACTGTGACAAGCACTACGTATACACCACACCACTCACCCTACTCCCATACCTGTTTTAATAAAGATTGCCCCGTACCCCCCCCCCCCCGATGCAGTGATTGCCCCTCAAGGTCCTCAAATTTCTGAACCTGCTGGCAGGGTCAAAGAGGAGTTAGTCAATGTGCCTAAATCCCTTTTGAAAATGACCTTCAGGCTCCTAAATCCATCATGCTGCTATGCTGAGCACATCAATGTCCACATCTTTAAAAAAAACTGGGCCAAAGCAAGTTACCCAATGTCACAGTGAGAGTCTGTAGCACAGCTAAGAATAGCCCCTATATTTCCTGAGAGCCCTGGAAATGCCTTAATTTCAAAACCACTCTTCCTCTTGGAAAGGTTCAGTCCAACTATTCCAGCTCAAAACCCTCCTGAACTGTACTGCATCATAAATCCAGATCCAAACTATGACCCTCAGCTTTTGGGGACCAGCTCCTAGCACTGCCGTCAACATAAGGTGGAAATAGTCTATTGAGGTGTTTGTAAACTGGAGTTGGTCCCTCTGGAAACTATGGTTTTTATACTTAAGAAATGTTCATTTTTACCTTCAGACGGGAGCAGGGGATGGGGAAACAAACAAAAATAAAATAAATCCCACTTTGTCTTGATGTGGGAAGCTTTAAATAAAAGGGGTGGGAGGGAAGCCTGAGACCCGACTAGCCAAGTCACCTTAAAAAGGAAGGCTGAAGAACTATTTATTATTTGAATGTCTCTCTGTAGGCCTCATTTTTGATAAATTAGCTTCAGCGCCATTACTTCATGATATATCTCCCCTGACATTTAATTATACTTGCCCCAAACACATTAAGCCAATCAGTCTGAACAGCTTCTTATTAATATGCAAATTTCTCCTTTGAAAAACCCATGAATCTGTGAAAAATCTCTTTAGGCTTCAATTAGGTCCACTCAGGAAGTTATGTACCTCACACAGATACTCATTCTATTCACTCACTCGATGAGTCAGCATTTACTAATTGTTCCAGCTAAATACTCTGGCTGTTTTGTGGCTGGGAGAGGTGGACCGTGTGTGAGAAGGAGCAGGGAAGAGGGAAAGGACCAAATGGAACGCAGATGCGGAAACACTTAAAAGATGCGTGATCATACAGCAAGGCCATTACTAGCAGCTAATAACTGTAGATTTTCTGAGAGCATGTGTGGTCACTTGTGGCTGAACAGCCCATTGCGAGCGCACTGTATACAAAAAGGTTTTCTTTTTAATGTCTAGGATGGTACAACACAGAGCTGGTGGAAAATGCCTGCCTGGCAACCATGGAGACAGCAAGTCTCATTACTGGCAGCTACAATTCAAGGATGCTTCAGTCTCCCAATTTAGGTGGCTCTCACCTGACCAGGAGACACCACCTGAGACGGGATCATGCAGTTGAGTGGATCAAGACCGTAGGGTGACCAGATTGCCTCCTGCTTGAGAAGAGGACCAAGGACGGCCATCCTAGACCATCATGGAGGCTTGGAAATGTGGCTTCAGAAGGGATGGAAATGTGGTTGCCAGCTACAGTTGGCTGGAAATCTTTTGGAAAATGTTTTGCCAAAAATATGCTGCATTTATGGATATGGGTGTTTTGAAAACATCTCAACTGCCACACATTTTAATTTTGGGACCTTCCGCCCACAAAATGAAGCATTTTGATAATGTCAAATCAACTGGTGGAAGAAAGGCTGTATTCACACACAGATGGTTATTTCGAAACAAGTTGTGTCGAAACAACTTGTTTCGAAATAACACCTTATTTTGAAATATCTTATTTCGAATTAACAA
>ML682136.1:402665-549950 GCA_007922195.1 Podocnemis expansa
GAAACAAGTTTGTTTCGACCCCAAATGGGGTTTAACTTGTCCCCCTTGTTTCGAAACAAAAGTGCTGTGTGAATACAGCCAAAAAGGTTTCAGTTTTTCATTTCAAAGATGACATTTTCAGACCAAATTATTTTGAAAAGTTTAAAATGTTTTACGGTCAAAATTTGAACAGAATATTTTGATTTTATTTAAACAAAACTTTGCAATTGACCTCCCCAACCACTTTCTTCCTGGAACTTTGCTTCATTAGAAATTTCAATTTTTTTGTTTGTTTTTGTTGCATTTTGGCAATTCTTTGAAACAGAATTTCATGCAAAATAAAAAATTTCATGCTTTCAGTCCATTCCCACTGGCATTTCTAAATGCCTATCACTGTAGCATCTGTGCATTTCAGCTACATATTCTTCCATCCAAACAAATAATTCCCTGATGATGTGTTGCATGGGGTGATTCTTAAACTCAGTGTAGGTGTGAAATGACCCTTCCAAAAATACCAGAGTGCTTTCCTCTAGGCTTGAGAAGGCAATCTCTGCAGGACTGGTGTGCAAGCAGAGAGGCCAGCTGCACCTGTGTGAGTGAAATCTCTCCACAAAACACTGGATGCAAAGCAAGAAAAGGCAAGCGTTTTATTTGGCGGTGACAGCAACATGTTTAATTCACTCCTGAGAGGCCATGGGACAGACGGAAATGCCATCTTCCCTATTTCTCAGTCCCCAGGGCACAGATGCAGTGTGTATATTGAATTCCTCTTCCTCCTCAGTGCCTGCTCAAAGTTACACTTGGTCTTTTAAGAATTTATCCTGGAATGGGGGCTGGAAGGGGAGGAAAGTAAAGATCTAGATTTCTTACATTTCCAGGGTAAAATGACTAGAATAGAAGTACCAACATGGTGGCAGCAAATATTATGGGTCTTTTGGCTGCTGACTGGTTCCAGGTAGCAAAAAAGAGTCTGTGCTTGGAAGCTATTTAATGGTGCAGTGAAGTCTCAGATCAGTTCTTTGCAAAACAAACAGGGACCTGTTTTCCATGCAGAAAGGGGTGATTGGAGTGCACTTTGCATTAGTCGAACAATCTAATGTGCAAGCATGGCCAACTAAGCTGGGGAAGATCTGGCGTTCACTTTGTAAGATGTCACTTTTACTCTCTCTCTGTATTTATACTGGACTCATCTCAGTAACACCATCTTCCGCTCTTGTTCAGACACCAAAACAGAACAGGCGTCCATTTGAATTATTCCAGGTAGCACAAGGAGTCCAGCCTAACTCACTGGAGAGGCACATCAGATTTTATCCAAGAGCTTCCCTGTCTTTTGACCAAGGAACACACTTTGTACAGTCCATGCCTGCCTGAAAGGGGACTGGCTAAAGCTAGTTGGGGGAATAGGTTTCCATCAAAAAATGCAGTTACATCAAAATGTTTTGTGGGAACATGGGAAAAATTCAAAATGAATTGTTTTGTTCTAATGAGGCAAGTTTCATTTTGACTTTAGCATTTTGATTCATTTTGTTTTGACATATATTTGCATTAAAATGTAAATGTTAACATTCTGTTATATTTTCAATACTATGTTGTAGTTGCTATGTGAATATTGCATCAAAATCAATCAAAATGATAAAAATTAAAAGAAAACATTTTTACCTCATAAAAATGAGACAATTCAACATGGTCAAAACAAAAAGGTATGGGGCAATTATTTTGCCATTTTTGTTTTGTAGGAAATTTTGGATCCTCTGTTTGATCCACACTGAGAGAGAAAAAGCCTGAAAATTCCAGTTCCCAATAGCTCTAGGGCTGGACTGCTTTCCTTGGAAAGCACGTCTTCAGTTTATTCCAAGAGCAGCAAGAGCGGAGCGAGAAGCAGTGCGAGTTATGGGCCACACTTCCCTACCCATGTGCCTCAAACCATTGGGTTTAGGACTGAGAAGGGAGTTCATTCCTCGTGGTTTAGTCCATTGTGAAGCCATCTCCCTTTGCTCAATGAACGGCTGAGAGTGGAGCTGGGTGGCGGTGGGGACCTCGGCACACCACACTGGCAGGTGTTGAAGGTGGGACCCTCAGGAAAGGAGCAGAGGCAGAGGGAGGCTGCTGCGGGCCCAGCCTTGCAGGCTAGAGCTGGTCTAGTGCCACGCTCTGCACTTTGCACGACTGATCCCATCTCCAGCTGGAGCCCTGTTCCTGGCGGTCACCATCTGCCTCCTGCAGCAGCTCCCCTCACCCCCCGCCAATACTGGGCACTCTTCCCAGTGCGCTTCAGGCTCCTGGAGGCAGTGGTTGTGTCCATACTGCCGCCCTAGGATAATTCCAATGACGAGGTGCAATTCCCTACCCTTATCCCTGCCATTTTCCCTGGGGCTCTGAAACGCCTGCTGCGCCTTGCTCCTCAAATTAAGCGTGTAGGCCATTTTTTTCTCAAAGTGGGGGGCCTTTTGGGGGAAGGGAGGTGCAAGTATTGCACAAAAGTTCATGGGGGGGGTGAGGAGTTTCCATCTAAAAGTTTGAGAACCCCTGGTTTAGTCAGTTTGAGCTTTCTCAGACTACCAGTAAAAGTCCCAAGTCATTTTGTGACAAAAGCACCTATCCACCAGGAAAGTAGTTCTCAACCACTGTATCACGACACAAAAGTGTGCTGTGAAGAGCAGAGAGGTGTGGCACCAAAAATTGGCACCACTGCCGCCAGTTTTCTTTGTCCTGCTCCCAGGCTGAAGCATGGCAGAGAGAGCCAGGACAACAGCGCTCAGCCGGGGGGGCAGTCACAAGGATCCCTGCTGCCCCAGGAGGCTCCCCAGCCTAGTGCTGAAAACTGTTTTGGCAGGTTTTATTTAACTGTCCAACCAAATTAACAAAATCTGCTAAAACATGGTTTTCGGCACTACACTGCCCCCCCTTGACCCCGAAGCAGGGTGAGAGGAGTAGGCAAAGCTCTTGAGGCTGCGAGGATCTGGGGCTAAGACATGCAGAGGGGGGACCTGCACTAGGAACTTGTCCGAATCCACTTTACACAGTGTTTGCTGTCTGGGCATGACAACGGCTCTGCCCCTGCCAACCTAAGCTGGCTTTGAACCATGAGATTCAAAGGGGCACAGAAGCGAAAAGCCCAGTGTATGTATCCCCGATGCTCTAAGCCAGCCATTCTCTCCCAGTACACACGCCTTGCTAACCAGCACCGCTGTCTCCCCCAAACCACTGTCCCCTGATAGAGAAGGAAAAGGCAGGCTCCATATGAGCAGGAGCTGAGACCTGGACCTCTGTCTTTTTTCCAGCAGGAACCAAATCTCAGTACTTCTCATGGAACAATAAACCAGTGAAGCGCCAACTGTTTCATTTCAATGGAAAAAAATGATTCCATGGCTGAAATGTTTATATAGAAAGTTTGGGGAGGCGGGAGGGCTGGAAGGAACAAGAAGAATGAAAGCTGGAGGGGAGAACCATTAGCAGGAGAGTTTGACTACTGGTAATCATCACTCAGACTTTGCTGCAATAGATCATTGTGCCCAGGGCTCCAATCTCCAACGCTTTGTGCCAAGCAAATCACCCTTGATTTTTGTCTCTTTCCACCATGTGCAGGTGCTCGTTTCCCTTCCTCTTCTGCTCTCCTCCCTCTAGATATGTGTATCTTGCATTGACCCAGGACACAATTAATCATGAGACATAACATGGAGAGGCATCATCTTCCAATTCCCAGCTGCCAATTTACCACCGTCTCTTAGATGTCTATGGCCCCTCCCTAATGGAATGGATTGCCAGCTATTTGAAATGATTATGTGTACTGCTGTGATGCCTGGGAGGCCCCTCTTTGTCAGGCACTGTCCAGACACACGGCAAGAAAGGGTCCTTGCCCTGAAGAGCTTAAAATCTAAATAGACAAGGCAGAGCTATTAGCCCATTTTGCAGATGGGGAATCAGACAGAGAAACTAAATGACTTGAGCTATGATATATATCAGTAACCCACAAACTTTTTATCTTGTGCCCCCTTCCCCCTCAACACAGTCACAGCTGAGAGCTGGGTCAGAAACAGGGCCATGACTGGGGCCAGGGCACACGGCTGGCGGGACAGCTGTGGGGTGGATCTGTAGCTGCGAGCCGGAGCAAAGCTGCAGGGCCTGAGGCTGGAGGCAGGGCCAGGTCAGAAACCGAGGCTGCAGCTGGGTGACGTTCCTCTTCTCCCTCCTCTGGCCGCTGGCCAGGCCCTGCCGCAGCACTACAAACAGTCTTCCACCTTGGTTGGTCTTTGCCCCGATTTGCCAGCGTTTCTCCTTGGAAAAAAGTTTTCCTGATTTCTCATCAGCATGGGGAGGGAGAATGGGAGGTTAATAGATCTTGCTAACTCAGCTCCTATCCAGAGAAGCTTAATCTTGACCCAGGAGAGGATTCAGTGCTCGAGTGGGAAAAGGAATTCAGTTTCCAGGCCCATTCAGCTCTTGAGCTCTCTGATACAACAATCTGTCCACGAAGAAGTGGACCAAGTCCACCAAACCATTTCACACAGGCCTAACCATGGGAAAAACTTTCAAGTACTGCAACTGACTTCAACTAGCTACTTGAAGGCAGAGGGCCAATAGCTGTCACGCAAACTGCTGAGCCATCCAGCTCTCTGAAGCCCCCACTGCAGTTTCTACTGCAAAATAATCCAGCAAGTCCAGCAGCCTCCACCTTGAGCAAACAGCATCTGCTTGTGTGTGGAAAGAATCGGATACCCCTCCCTGCAATCGGCCAGGGGATAGGAAGGGATTTCTCCCTCCCTGTATAAATACATGCAAGATCAAATCTTAAAATTATATCCACCACTTTGTTTTCTAAAGGTCCCAGTTTATCGTTGGTCAAAAGAATAAGGATAGCAATGAGGCAGGCTAGCAACACAATCTTTTCCTGTATAAACAATGTAGCCTTTGCTGACTTCTACGTGCATCTTGTGGCATATATTTTATGTATGTTTATATATATCTTATATCATCTAAAACCAACAATCTTACTTGGACTTCTGGCAGCTTTCCCTGCAATCTTTCCAATCACAGCTGCCCCCTGTCTCTCCTGTAGGCTGGTGTATTCTGTGCTCTACCCCCCATTATTTTTCACAAAGGCATATAAATCACTGTGGAAACTCTTATTATCTTATTTTCCCTCTGCTTCCCTCTTGTCTGTTTTGAGAAAAATTAATGCATTTGTCTCTGGAAAAATGTGCAGTCTCTATAATTCAGTTGTAAAATAAGCACAACTAGCCAATGGAAAAGCCCTGGGTAGGCGACTCATTTTTCATGCACGTAATTGAACCCTTCCCTTCGATTTTTCTTTTGGGTGTTAAAGACAACTGATGCCTTCCTGGAATTTGCTGAGATCTTGCAAAAGAGAGGGAGAGAGAAAAAAAACCAATGCAGATGACATACAACCAACTGAACACGTCAAGAGAACTTTTCAGCATCTCTCTGGCAGGGCCATATTATCCAATATGCACAGTGCTTAGGGCCTACAAAATTTTTTTAACCATTTTTTTATTTGTATGATAAAAACTGTAACAAAGATCTCTTCTTGAATAAACAAATTTAAGAGACAGAGAAAGAGAGAGCATGGACAGACACAGTGCATACACAAAAAGGCAGCATCATCTACCCATAGAAATAAAAACACTCATAAAAATGCATCTACCAAAGGCCCTACAAAACTGAAGTGCCTAGGGCCTACAAGGGCCTTTAGCTGGCTGTACTCTCTGGAAAAGATGTTGATGAGATTTTTCAGTTATGATTAGTGATTTTGGGAGCCCAACCTATGACATCTTGTAGAGGAACAATTTTCACAAAGTGGGTGCTCAGTGCTTCTGTAAATCAGAACCTGCTAAGGTGATTCAAGTTAAGCACCCCAAAACTGCAGCACCCAAAATCATTAGCAACTTTTTGAGGGGGGGGGGGCAGGGGGAAGCAGTTAATAACCTTCCATAACTGCTGTTGCTCATGTCCATACAATGGCAGGTGTGTGCATGTGTGCCACATGCACCAGTTCTAGAGATTTGTTCCTCACGAGTATCCAGAGGGCTGGCTCTAGTGCCCTTTGCAGATGTGTGCATATGTACTGATATAAGGGTGCTGCCACCCCTTCTTCCAGTTCCTTCTTGCTGGCATGCTGGAGGGGAAGGAGGGTGGGTCCTGGAATGGACATGAGCAACATACCTCCAAGAACAACAGTTACTGAAGGTTAGTAACTCTTCTTCAAGTGTTTGCTCATATCTGGAGGTAGGCCAGGAGTTTACAGACATGCCAACTGCAAGACTGCTTTGCCAAAGCCTGCATTGTCCCAGGCTTGGATAATGGCCTAGAACAGTGTTTCCCAAACAGCGTGCCATAGCACATAGGCCTGAGCAGGTGTGTGGTGGACATTTTGAAAAACTACTTGAAGAGGTCTGGATTGGCTCATCAATATTCTTGAGGTCATTTGGTGACTATATGGTGGTGTGCCCCAAAATAATTAAAGGTGTCAAGGTGTGCCAGGGCTGAGCTAAAAGGTTGGGAACCACCGGCCTTGAGGGACATAAAGGTGTGAAGGGAAGACTAAGTTCTGGCCCTGCAAATGTCCTGAATTGGAGCCTGGACTGAGAAAGCCACTGATGAAACCTTGCACTTGTTGAACAGGCCACCAGTGTGGCAGGAGGTGCGACCTTTGCCCGTATGTAACAAGACCAGACACAAAAAGTGAGCATCAGGCACGGAGCCACCAGGCCATTGTCTATCAAGCCCATGAGGCAAGTACTCGAGGAGGGATCATAAGGATCATGTCTAGGCTGTGTCTTCTCACGGAGTAAACAGACACTAACCACATTTGAAGGAATCTGAAGCATGATCTTGTATATTGTACCATGTAGTTAGCTGCTTCCATGTGACCCAGCAGTCTGAGGTAAACCTTCGCTGTGGTGAGCTGTGATCTGTGTTATCAGGTTTAAACACTGGCCCAGGTAGAGTCAACGACGGCCCCGATGAATTCTAACCTTTGCGCCTTCTGTTCTTTTATCAGCATGCCCAGGTCTCGGCTGGTGGTTCATAATATTGTGATGCTGTGTCAGACTTGATCTTCCATGTGACCCTTGATGAGCTAATCATTGACGTAAGGATGAATTTGCATTCCCCAACATCTGAAGTAAGTCGCAACTACTGCCATACATTTTGTGAACACCCTTGATGCTGCTGATAGGCCAAATGGGAGGGCTGTAAATTGGTAGTGGTTGTGTCCCACCACAAATTGTAAGAACTGCTGTGTTCCTTGAAAATGGAAATACGGATGTATGCATCCTTCAGGTCAAGGGCAGTGTATCAGTCTCCAGGATCCAAGGAGACCATAATGAACCTCAGCTTCTTCAGATATCTGCTGAGGCAATGCAGGTGCAGTATTGGCCACAGGCCTCCTTTGGCCTTTGGGATTAGTAAACTACAGCAGTAAAAACCTTTCCCTCCCAGATGCAGGGCAATTTTCTCTGTGGCCCCTATCTTGCACCTTCTGGACAAGACGCAGCTCATGAGTAGGGTCCCTGAAGAGGGCTGAAAGGAGGAATCAAAGTAAACTGAAGGAAATACCCCATAGAAATGGTGCTTGGCACCCACTTGTCCACCTTTATGGCTGCCCACACAGGAAGCTTGGGGGAAAGGTGTTTTGAAAAGAGGGGGATGTTTAGAGTCTGGGTTGTCTACTAGGCAGCCCCCAGGTGCACCCTCAAAAGGCTGGCCTGCATGCTACTTGGTGGGTAGCGACATGAGTGTACAGGCCTAAGGCCTTTAGGCCATGCAGCCTTGTGTTTGTTTGGTTAGTGAACAGCGACACACCATTGATGAGGATGGACAACTGGACCTCTGCAGATATGCCAAATAACTATAGCTGTGAGGCTGTTCACATAGAGACTGCTGATGCCATCATTCTGGCTGCTGAGTCCAGGGCTGCCTGGAGGGAAGCTTGGGTCTGACCCACCCTCCTCCCAAATGTCCACACAGTCCTGCTTAGTCTTGGGGGGTCCACGGGATGTCATATCTTATAATCACATCTCCCTAACAGAGCTTGTTGGTTTGATATGGAGAGCTGGAGACTGACAGTGAAATAAATCTTTCTGCCAAAAAGATTAGCTTCTTCATGTCTTTTTTTCTTGGAGTTTTAGCTTGACTGCTCATCTGTCTCTTTTATTGGTGGTTGACACCGCCAGCAACCCTGAGGACAGCTGAGAGTATGGATACTCAAAGACCTTGGCAGTCACATAATATTTTTTTCTTGGCCCTTTTAGATGTAGCAGGCAGAGACACGAGTTTACCATAAAGCCTTGACAAGCTTAACAACTCCCTCGTGTATAGGAAGGGCTACTCTACAAAGGGCTCCTGCTGCCAAAATGTAACAGGGCACATCCGCAGGCTGCATCAGTTCCTCCACCTCCAAGCTCAAATTCATGGCTACCCTCAAGCAGTTCCTTATGGCTCTAATGTTGTCCTTTGGCACCAAGGCAGAAGGACATGCTACCAACGATGAGGAGTAGCCAGGTAATGGTGTAGTGGATGACTGTTCTTCTGCAGCTGGGGTAGCCTCTTTCAGAGGTACCATGGACGTCCTCACAGCTTGTTCTAGTTCTTCAGCCAAGTCCGGAAGTGGGCATGACACCATTGCTGAATGTCTCTTGGACGATCCAAAGATTGATTGTTGCCAAGTTCCAAAGGGGCAGCAGTGTTAGTCTAGTTCAGCAAAAGAAGCAAGGAGTCCTGTGGCACTTAAAAGACTAACAGATTTATTTATTGCATGGGTTTTTGTGGGAGAAACTCCCACTTCATCAGCTGCTTTGAAATTGGGGAACTTACAGAATGGGATGAAAATAAATGTAAGGGAGGGTAAGACATGGGCTCAGGTCAAACAGTAACAACAAATCTGAGCAGTTGTTAAGATTCAGACACTGGGAAACAGCACATAGAGGAGGGTGAAGTCAAATCACCTGTTGTAATGGGAAAAGAACACATAGTCACGATTTAATCCTGCTTTCACACAATCAAATCTGCATATCAATTCTAAATCAGCTGTTTTTCTTTGAAGTTTTGATGTCCCATCAACTTTCTTGAGCACAGTGCCAACCTTGGCTCCAAACTCTTCAGTGCATTGCTAAGAGCAATATTCTGATACCAGGACTCTGTCAATCGATGCCAAGCATCTAGGTGTCAATGATGGTACCTTGGTGACCAGCAGTGACACTGCAGGGATCAGCACCAGGGACTCTGGTGACCTAAAAATGAGACTCAGGGTCTGGGGGAGCAGTACTGGGAGTCTGGCTGTCACTAATGGTGCTCTGGGGACTTGTGACAGGGTCTTGGTAACCACTGTCGGTGTTGGTGACTGAGAGCCCAGAGAATGATGCTGAGGCATCAGGGGCATGTGCAGGGTCCCCACTGTGGGTTTACCTCTTGTCTGGGTGCCCCAGCACTTAGTCTTGGCATGGAGGTCTGTCCTCCGAAGGAGTGGGCAGGACCAGGAGTGAGAGCAAGACCGTGGCCGCTTGAAAAGCCTCAGACATGGGTGACACCATGAGGTGCTAGGTACCCCTGCTGCTTCCAGTAGTCAGCAATGGATCCCGTAGAAGGCCAGAAGCTCTAATGGGTGAGGCTGCAGTCAACCCAAGCTCCGAGAAAGACCCACAGCCTGGTGTGGGTCTCATCTCCCGCTCCTTGTTTGCCCCCTCCTTCTGGCATGCAGCTTCTTGTGCTGCTTCTTCAGCACCAGGGATGGTTGATCAGTGCCAGTATGAGGCTGACGCTGGCAAGGCTCTTAGAGTTGATGCCAATAAACTGACCGCAGAGTCTGAGTGACCAGGCTCACAGGAGTGCTCTTAACCGGATGTTGCAGTCCTTTATAGTGTGGGGTCTGACTTTTCTCCTGATCCATCATTTGTCTTGACCGCAGGTCTCAGCCAGGCACTTTTAGCAGCTCTGGTGAGAATCGTTTATGAGCATGGGCTTTCTACATGAAGAACGTGGTTTGAAACCTGGGGACTAGGGCATGCCCCATGCCCTGTGGGGATAGGTACCACCTCAGGACTGACTAACTAACTACTAACTCAAGCTAATCAAACTTACCTAGCAAACTGCATACATTAAATTTACAGATGAGACCACTGGGAGAAGCTTGCCAAGGCAAGAACATTACAGCTCGGTCACGGCTGAGAAGGATGAACTGGGGAGGGGTGCTGCAGCGCCTTATATAAGCATATACGTGTGCCACTACAGAGGGCACTAGGGATGGCATACCGGAACAACTGAGTGAAAAATTTCCAGCACCGCTGCATGTGACGTGCACACACCCAGCATGGACAGGAGCAAGCACGCAAAGAAGGATCTTGGAGCCTCTATATCCAGTATCCCAGCTATTTGGTGTGTAGAAATACCCATCGGCAGATGCGATGCAAACTAAGCTATTCAAACTCAATTTCTCTTTCTGCATACAAATCTCTCTCCTCCGTTGACACTAATGGAAATTATGAACAGTGTATCAAACTGCAGCACCAACCCACAAAACACTGATGTGAATTCATCTAATTGTCTCAACAAGGTCTCTTGGTGAGTGCATTGTGTTCTTCCAAATCTACAGTATTAAACTAATCCGCATAAGTGTAAACAGCTGGACTCGTGCACAGATCACAGACACTCATTCCATCACTAACAGCAGCAACATTTATGGAATTAGCTAACGTGAGTCCTCATCACAGCTCCCTAGATTAATTCACTGGGAGCCCACTTATCAATACAGTTCACATTAAATGATATGCAGAGATTACACAGTAAAAGAAGGGAACTGTAGGATTATGTCTTAATCTGTTTGTCAGCTACAGGGCCTGATTCACCTCCGAGAGCAATGTAAATCAAAAATAATTCCACTGAAGTCAACAGAGCAAGTGGGAAGATTTTCAGCCCTCCATCTATTGGTCCTCTTTGTTTCATCATCAGATTTCTGGCTCATGGAACCAGACTATTGCCTGCAAAGGGGCTTGCCTCTCTATGGCTGATCTACCAAAGAAAAAAAAAGGCTTTTTATTTTGAAAAAACTGTTGGGTTTAGCTTTTTCGGAAAACCTCATTATATTTCAGAAAAAAGCCTTTTTTGAGATAGCTTTTTTGAAAAAGCTATCGCCAGGCGCAGCAAAGGCTTTTTTCAAAAAAAGCCTGCCTGTCTTTTCCATTGCCTTTCTTTTTTTTCAGAAAAGAAAGTCCGATGTAGACTGTCACGTTTGAAAAAAAAGCAGCAGTATTTCGGGAGAATGAGCCAGTCCTCAGACCGTTCTCTGCAAATATCATTTTTGAAAAAAATTATTTTCACATAATTACTTCAAATATATTTCAAAATATTTTTTTCAAAAAAAGTTTTTTTTTGAAATTGCTCTCCAGTGCATGAAAACTCTTATCATGACACAGTTTCAGGGAAAATGTTAACAGGCACACTGGAAGCAAGGTTCAATTGTTTATTAGGAATTACACATGGTGAGGAGATGGGTCTTTAATTTAATATGAAATGAATCAGGGATTAAATTAGATGCAAAGAAGTGGTTCCAGAAGGTGAATCCAATGGGAGTAGACGGAGAAGCGACAGTACTGGATTCAGAAATGGACAGAAAACCAATGACATTTTCTGAGATCATGAGAAACATGCTACTGTTTTCTCCCTCCAGAGGAGGACGATGTACATTGCCAGATTTCAAAGGGTAGAAATCAGGAGTTAGGGAGAGCATGTTGGAGGAACCATCATTAGTCAACACATAAGGAGATGAGCTTGACGCATGAGACAGCTGGTAGCGTTTGGGGGAGACAGCAGGCTTTAGACTCACTTAAGTGCCAGTGTTATCTGAGGGTATACCAAAGATTCCTATTCCTTTTGTTTGTTCTTTGGTTTAACACACTCAAGTATGTGGGTATATCAGAAGCTGGGTGGCAGCTTTTCACCCCCACCTCTGTATGAGGTGCTCCAAAGGGGCAGCCGTATTAGTCTAGCTCAGCAAAACAAACAAGGAGTCCTGTGGCACCTTTAAAGACTAACAAATCTATTTATCACATAGTCCCACTTCATCAGATTCATAAACTGGAAGTTGTAGCAGGTCAGGTGAAGAGACACAGAGAAGGGTTATTCACAAAGTGGAATTCAATCTTTTTCTGCAAATCAGACTATTTGTTTTGATTCCAGCCATGTGGAAAAACAGATAAAAATTGTTTGGAATCAAAGATAGCTTGCTTGGTTTGCTGAAAAAAAACCAAACTGACCTTGTGACTAACCCTTCTGTGTGTTTATGTATCTGATGAAGTGGCATTACACCCATGAAAGCCCATGCAATAAATTTTTTAATCTTTAGAAGTGTCACAGGACTCTGAGAATTTTGCGAAGTTTGGTGAGTATTTGGTCAAGGGAGGTGAAAACCTAATTTAGTTCTAATAATGTATAATCATAAATTGGAGAGAAAAAGACCATGTTAGGGCTCTTTCTTACTGTGTACTCACCTTGAATGCTTTTGTTCTGTCTCATTTCAAACATCCCAGGCAATAGAATTTCTTTTTATGTCCTCCCTTGAGAGACAGGTGGATACACCACACCATTTTTCCTAATACTTGCTTTGTTCCCCTCTCTCCTTTTATGCCAACTTGTTTGAACCACACTGAGCAACTCTATGTCAATTTTCAGCCTTCAAAAAGTACTGTGATGTGCCATTTACTGCCAGATATTCTTTATATACACACCTGGGCTCATCAACAGACAGTCTGATGATAGGGTCAGATAGCTAAAAGGAATCCCCTTAAAGAACATATATTGTTTCTGTCATTATGCTGAGAAGTGACTTCTTTATATATCACTATATATTTTGTATTGCTGCAATGGCAAAAACCATCTATCTGTATTATAGAAAGAGTTATGGACCTCAGGCTATGATTTAAAATATATGGAGTCAAACAAGTTTACGTGTGAAATCATTTTTCATAGTTCCAGTGCTGATTCTCTGTCCTTTTGTTAAAAGAAATTTAAATGGCTACCAAAGGGCTCCCTGTGTTTGCTGCTGAAGAGCAAAGCTGAGTGACAAAGGAGAAAAGCCTTCCAGGGAGGGGGAACCTCTCCAAAAAACCTTACCCCAGAGTCTCCATAGTGTAATTTGCAAATTTAGGCTAAGGAAACAGCACAGAATGTGCTGAGTGGTCACATCTAGGCTCCCATGAACCCTGCTGTCATTTAATGGATTTTAGCCATAGCTCAAAAGGTCATGAATTAAGAGTTGTTCTCCCAAGTCTTGCTACTCATTTATTCCAGCCTCATACCAGGGAATGAATCACTGCCTAACCTTATATCACACACAGTCATACACACACAGAGAGTTGTGTGTGTATATGTATCTATATGGATTTCTGCCTAAAAGCAGAACTAGATCCCATGAATCAATTATTCTGCATCCACTGGAACAAAAAGGCAGTCATTGTTCCCAATCAGAGAGGTCAGTTCCGTCTATGCATTTACTCAATGCTGATCGCTACAGTATCTGGGCACCTGAGTCACAGGCAGATGGTCGCTGCAGGGCTGTTGTGATGGAGCCAGTGAAACAGCAGAATTTTTAAGAATGTAACCAGTCAGTCACAAAAATAAGGAATCAAACTCAAAAATGACAAATGAAAAAAATAGAAGCTAATCTGTTACTTTACTTCTATAAACCAACTTCAGCCACTTGGGCCCAGATCAATAAACTCTCAGGGCCCTTACCCAAGGGTTAAAGTAAGCTGGAACACACAGGAACAGCACTCCAGGGCCCACTATTTTTAGGGGTTCAGCATTCTGGGGCCCCTAAAAACAGAAAATAGTGGACCCTGGAATGCAGCGTTCTGGCTTCATTTTCTATTTTTAGGGGCCCCAACACTGAGCCTCTAAAAATAGCAGGCCCCGGAACACCATGCATGTGCGTTCTGGGGAGCAAGGAGCTGCCCCAACCCACGCTGAGGCTCTGGCCTGAGCCTGCTCCGACTGAGCATGCTCAGAGGCTCTGATCATACCTCACCCAGGCTGGGGTGCTCCGCAGTGCATGGTGGCCAGGTAAGGCGGCCCTGGTGAGGAGTTCATGGCAGTATTCTCTCCAGGACTTGAAACTGGGGGTAGGGGAGGTTTGTGGAGTGTAAACTGATTTCCTCAACACTGTTACTAGCTGACAACTGGGGGGCGGTGGTGTTGGGAAATTCAGGGGGGAAGTTAGGAAACTCCTTGGTTCAGGGACAGGCAAGCTGGCCTGGTGGGGGAGGGGGTTAGCCTGGGTCAGCAGGGGAAGATGACGCAGCATAGCAGGGGGTTGGGGAAGGATTGGGGGACCAGTGATGAGACGGTGGCCGGGGGCAGTAGCTGGGATGGGGGGGCAAGTGTGTGTGGATCAGTAGCTAGGGTGGAGAGCAGGTGTTTGGGGGTTAGTAGCTGGGGTGCGTGAAGAGAGCTGGGACTAGCATGAGGGGGGGCCTGCCAATTTAGGAGGGTTCCAGGGTCTGCCAAATTATACGTTAACCCCTGCCCTTACCAACTGCTGCCATGAAACTGACTGCAGAATTTAGAAGCTCAGTATGTGGCTAAATAAGTGCCCCCTAGTTTTAGACACATTCTTGTGTTTTGCTGTCCCCCAAACAAAGCAAACCTCTCCTAGATTCCTGATCTCAACTGGAACCTTCATTCCCACATGGAAGAGCAAATCCAATGGAGCGCTTCAATAGTGGAGGCTGTCTGCATGTCACAATAGGCTGGTTACAGCTACGTACAGCCTAAACCAGGCTCCTTGCTTCCTCTTTTCTGATCTAGCATTACAAGAATTCCCCTGTTAACTCATCCCAGACTGGGTTCTGCTTCCTAGCATAGACCTTGCACTGTACTATTACAGGGGTTCCCCACAGCTTCATGTACAAGAGCCAGCACCTTCACCTGGCACCATCTAGCAAGGTGTGTGTGTGTGTATGTGTATATTTTATTTTATATATAAGTGACTGCAGTGACTGCATCTTGCCATCAATAAACTACAAATCTCCCTAACTCCCCCCTGAGATGGGAAAGAGCTCTTCACCCCATTTTTGGATGGGGAACTGAGAAACAAAGTCCAGATGCTTAAAGGTATTTAAGTCAGGGGTGGACAAAATTTGCTCACAGCTAAGCATCATCAGTTTTAGTTTTGGTCACCAGGAGGTGCTCCTCCATTACATTTCTGCAGTAAAGCTAGGTGACAGGCTACTAAAACTGGTCACCATACTGACCAGAAATGTAGACCTGTTGAGGCCTGATTTAACTACCTAACTCCTATTTATTCCAATGGGAGTTAGGTTCCTAGATATCTTTAAAGGCCTAGCTCTAAACCCAGGCTCACCCAGGAAGTCAGTGGCAAAGAACTGAATGCAGTTTCCACCGAATCACAGGTTAATGCCATAAACACAGAACTATTGGTCATGTCCAGATCTGTTTTGATCAGTGTTAGCAGACACAGTGAGATAAAATGCCTGTGGCTTCCAAGGCCTTACTTGTTATTGCTGTCAGCAGTGCGAAAATACAGGGATGAAAAGCTAACACAGAGCACAAGCCTGAAATGTTCCACAACAGCAGAGATTTCAATTTTTTGTCAAATAGCACAGAATTACGCTCTTCTTATCAGTTTTTTGCATGGCATTTCATTAAACAGGGTGATAACTTTCTGCACTATTAAAGGCAAAGGAAGTTTTGTCATTGACTGCAATAGGGGCAAAATCGAGAAAGGTAGGTGAGGCTTTCCGAAGTACATAAGTAGCTTGGGAGCACAAGCCTCACTGAAAGTCAACAGGACTCCTGGTCTTAAAACTAACATTATTGAAAAGGCCAGGTTCAAAAGTAATCTGGATTCCTTGATAAACTGGGAGTAAGCCAATAAATATATGTTTAATACAAATAAATGTAAATGTACACATCTAGAAACAAAGAATGTCAGCCATACTTACAGGATGGGAGACTACCCTGAGAAGCAGTGACTCTGAAAAAGATTTTGGGGTCATAGTGGATAATCAACTGAACATGACTTCCAGTGCAACTTTGTGGGCAAAAGGGCTAATGCATGCTTAGTGTGCATAAACAGGGAAACATCAAGTAGGAGGAAATTATTTTACCTCTGTATTTGGCACTGGTGCAACAGCTGCTGGAATCCTGTGTCCAGTGCTGGCGCCCAAAATTCAAGAAGGAAAGTGATAAATTGGCAAAGGTTCAGAGAAGAACCATGAGAATGATTCAAGGATTAGAAAACCTGCCTGATATAATCACAGATTCCAGAAATTCAATCTACCTAGTTTAACAAAGAGAAGGTTAAGGGGTGACTTGATTACATTCTGCATTTAGATGGGAAACAAATATTTAAGAATGGGCTCTTTGGTCTAGCAGAGAAAGGTCTAACATAATCCATAATGGACACAAATCTGACATCAGAAATAACATTCAAAAATCAATAGAAGAATACTTCAATCTTCCTGATCACTCCAGTAATGATCTATTAATAGCCGTACTTAAGCAAATGGCTAAAAAATCAAAGCATCAAAGAAACTGCAGAATTGGAATTCATATGCAGATCTGACACTGTCAACTTAAGGTTGAATAAAGACTACTGCATATACTCATGTATAAGCTGATCCATGCATAAGCCTACCCCACCCCCGTTCTGAGCCCCCAAAATAGACAAAAATGGGTGACACGCATACAAGCCGAGGTCCACCCGTGGCCTCAGGCCCCTAGCTCCCCCACTTTGCACTGCTGGCTTTCTCCAGTCTCTGACACCTCTCTGGGCCCTGCCATGGCTTCCCCTGCCATCCCCGACCCTCTCCCTCTACCCCCCAGGAACTGCTGCTGCTTCCCCTGCCATCCCCAACCCCCAGCCACACTGCTGCTTCTCCCCCCATCCCCCCACCCCAACCCCCAGGAAATGCCACTGCTATTCCTGCCATCCCTGATCCCCCCGGATCATGCCATCGCTTTTCCCATTGTCCCCGACCTCCTCCCAAACCCCCAGGCCTTGCTGCCGCTTCCCTGGGCCACCCCCCCGGACCCCCTTACCTGGTGGCTCCAGACACTGGGGTCCCACTCCTTACTTTAATCCCAGCTAGGGCTGTCTCCCCAACATGGCTGGTCCTGCCAGATGCTGGAGACTTAAAACTCCTGGGCTGGAGCTGCTATCTGACCCATGTATAAGCCAAGTGCCTATTTTAAAGGCAATTTTCAGGCACAAAAATCTCAGCTTATGTACGAGGATATACGGTATGGTTTTTCGTCCCCATTACAGCAGGTAATTTTGCTTTCCTTTCCCTCCCACCTGGCTCCTATATGCTGTTCCCCACTGCTTGAATCTGAACAACTGCACTGATTTGCTGCATCACTCTGACCTGATCCTATGACTCACACTTCCCTGCTTTTATTTTCTTCCCATTCATCTGCAGCTCTCCATCTTCTAGTGTCTGACAAAGGGGGATTTTCACCCACGAAAGCTCATGTGACAAATAAATGCATTATTTGTTAAAAGTGCCACCAGATTCCTTGTTTGTTCAACACAGTCTAATGGCTGGAAACTGAACCTAGACAAATTCAGACTTGAAATAAGGCATAAACTTTTAATGGTGAGCATAATTAAGTGTTGTAGCAATTTACCAAGGGTCATGGTGGATTCTCCATCACTGCCAATTCTTAAATCAAGATCAGATTTTTTTTTCTGAAGGACATGTTTTAAAGATTATTGGAGGTAAATTCTATGGCCTGTGCTATATAGGAAATCAAATTAGATGATCACAGTGATTACTTCTAGCCTGGGAATCTCTGGCTCCCTAAATCACATAGATCCTTAGAAAATTCTACCAAGCAGCTGCAGCCTCTGGGAGGTGAAGATTTTGGAGGTGTGATCAAAGAGACTCCTCAAGATAAAGCTATGGCTTAAGTTAAACCCCACTGGAGTTTGTGAGTGTAGTAGCTGCCTCCCCTTCAAAGTAAGTGTAAATAAAACTGAGCTTCTTTATGGGGCCACATAGCTGAAACAATGTGAGAACTGCCCAAAGCACAGACATAAAGCAAAAGTTGAGTAAACCCTAAACCATATGACCCAAAGGTTTCCATGGAGCAGTGGTTCTCAACCATTTGTGGGTCACGACACACTTAGCAGCATACAGGATACACTGGCCCGCTCTCCCCAGGCCGAATCCAACCCGCGCCCTGGTTTTCCACAACACACTTATCATTGTGCAGCGATGCAGTGGTTGAGAACCACTGCCCTGGAGACTGGCAAAGAAAATGCAGGAGCTGAGGCATGGATTGGTGGAGCTATATGTGTCTATGCTTGTGAGAGAAGCAGCAAGAAGCACCAGATGGAGACGAAGCAGAAAGCCAATGGGACAGCTAGAACCAGGGCTGGCTCTAGCAGTAAGCTACCGGCTGGAGGTGCTGCAGCTTAGGGGCGATGCCACATCGGTGACAGGGTGGGCTGGCCCAGGAGTTGGACCCCACACTCCCATCCCTCCCCTGAGCCAGCCAGCCAGCCCATGGGGTGGACTCTGCTCCCTCGCCCCACCTCTGGGCCCCCCCGTAAGGCAAAACGGCTAGTCCAGGGGAGGGGTGGGAGAGTGGAGTCTGGCCTCTGGGCTGGCCCGCTCTGCCCCTGGTCGACAGTTCCCCGCCTTGGGAGCAGGACAAGCCGGCCCAGAGCAGAGGCCAGGTTCCACCCCCTCTTCCCCGGGGCACAAAAGGAAAAGCCAGATTGGGGCGCCACAACCCCTTGAACTGGCCCTGGCTAGAACAAGCATTGGGAGTGTGACCCTTGGAAAAAGCCTAAAGACAGTTTTGTGGCACAGCAAGCTAAAAAGACACTTAGAACTGTGAGCAAAGAATCTATTTCCTGTTTTTGACTCCTGCCACACCCCGGGAAACAGGACTTTACATACATTATAGTAAATAAACAGGAATACCTCGAAGAAAAACCTGGACTCCATCATCAATTTCCTCTTCTAATGGAAACAAACCAGTAGACCCTGAATTTTGGATAACCACTTGGGTCAAAATGGAGTAGCAATTGCTATGATGATTAGCACTGTTATGCCATTACTTCTCCAAAAAATCAAGGTCCTGAAAAGCTCCTTAGTTATTTAGGCTAGGCTTTTCAAAAGGAGCCTAAGAGAGTTAGCAACCCCAACCCCACCTAACTCCTATTAACAGCCTTAAAACTTCCATACATACCAGCTCCGTGAAGTATTATTTGCCAAGAGTATTCACTTGAGTGAGAAACTGAATGTGTCTGGGATTTGCCTTTGCCCTATTGTGGCTGCTCCCTGCAGACACCCTACTGAGAGAGTTTTCTAGCTAGCAGAAATGCTTGAGGGAACAGTAAAGTTTGAGGAATAAATATAGAGCCAAAACCATGTGGTCCATGTATCTAGTCAAAACTGATTTAGCACAGCTCAAATGCTCTCCCAATGTGCGCCTATTATTTATAGCCAACGGGAAATGGAAAAACTCAGGCAGAGAAGGGAAGCGATACGGCTGGTCAGTGTAGGACAGCAAGGATTAGTATTCAGATCCTAGTTCTTACACCTCCACTCAGTGCTCCAGAAAAAACAGCCTCTGCAGATCACGAATGGCCTTAGGAACTGCTTATGGACCAGAACCACCACTGTCCAATGGCATCAACAACTCACCAATTTCAACACTTTCTGCAAGGTCTGGTCTACACCTAAACACTTAGGCTGAGCCTAGCAGTGTCTCTCAGCACTGTAAAAATTTCCACCACCTGAGCTCTGTAGATACATCAACCTAACCCCCAGGCTGGGCACAGCTAGGTCAACCTACCCGTTCAGCAAGGTGGATTACCTACACTGACAGAAAACTTCCTTCCATCAGTGTAGAAAGCGTCCATGCTACAGTGCCACAGCACCACAGCTGCAGCAGCATGTCACTGTAAATGCTACCGTGTAGATGCAATCTCAATCTGGCCACTTTAAGGTATCTCAGATCTGGTGACCAAAATCACTAGTCCCATTTGAAAATGCTGTGCCCTGATATTTCAAAACAATTTCCACAGAGCCCGTCAATACTATCTATCTAGATTCTGGTTTTTTCTTCCCTTGGTTTGCCAATGCCAGCAACTGTGATTTGAAAAGGAGGCTCTTTTTTGTTTCCCAGACAGCTGCATGTTTGTGGATGTGCCTGCGGCTGTTGCAGAGGGTTTTGACTCTGGAAGAGAAGTCAGAGAAAGCCAGAGGCACAGAACTAGCAAAGAACAAAGAACCTGTTTTAATGCAAATGATCCTCAGGACAACAATAATAATAAAAAGAAAAGGAAGATGAAAACACAGGAAATTCATCAGCAATGATGCCTCTACAGAAATGGTTCTCAGAGGCTCCCAACAGGATCTCCAGGCTGTTGCCCACCCAAATCAAAGCAAACTGAGAATAGATCTGCATCCGCCTAAGAAAGTCTGGTTTGGACACGGCACCCAGATGATGTGTTATTGTCCTTAATTTGATTAATGAAGCAATTGCACTAACAGGACAGGCCATGCATAGCACCTTGTTACTGACCCACACAAGGAAATTCCCATTAGAGGATTAATTCCCCCACCCCTTCCTTTTCCCAACCTTGTCAGGTAATAGTTTATGAGAAGACGAATGCACACAATCATTCTGGGTGAAGGAGCTGACGTATGTGGCATTAATGAATGAAATAATCAGTTTGGTAATAACCAGCCTGTGTATTTGTCAAGAGGGAACTAGCAGGACATTAGCATGCTACAGCCACTGAACCTTTATCTCCTGGGCTTGTGTTTGACAACCACCCTGAGACAGCCCATGAATAAAATACAGAGTCGTACACAGACATAATTAAACTGCCAGTGTGGATGTACCTAAATGAACTTGATATCTTAATGACACTAGATAGTGTGTGAGCAATGAAGGCAGTATGAAAGGGATGTGCATAACGAATGCAGACATCAAGGCTGTGACAGAAAAGTCACCCCTTGGGGAACAGTTTCATGAACAGCAGTTCTGGAGCCTCCTTGTTATCATGGCAGGACTTGCCTTTTCTTTATTAGTTTGCATTCTTAAACCTGGAGCTGTGTTTTATCTGAGCCAAAAGTGGCTGTTCTCCTTGCATCCGTGTCCAAGGAGCTCCCTTCAGATGGCATTGAGACAAGGCCCATTTCAGCATGTGGCCTCCATTTTTAGGCTATGTTGGTCTCCCGGCCATTCCAGTTGTATTGACTCAAATGAGAGGCAGTGCATGACCACACACGGGACTTGTCCTGAGAGCCAAGAATCCCGATCTCTGCTCTCCCAGTAACCGGCTATGAATCTTTATGCAAGTCATCTTACCAGGATTCCTCCTCCCCTCTTTGCTTCCCAGTGTCTGAAGCACACTGGGGCTCTATATGTTATCAATAACTGACTGCAGCTGAGCCCTGCAGAGCTATCCATTTTTCTGCTGAATGGACCAGATAACATCAGTTCTGTGCCCAGTGCCAGAAAACCTACAACATTCCCAGCCCCACAATAAATTGCTTTCCTTTTCCATTTGCTAGGTTTCAGATGACTCATCATTTTGTCCTTAGTGCTGACAGTCTGAACATGGCTTATTGGTTTCTGAGCCAAACCCTCAAGCGTTTGCCATTTGAGCTACAGAGGAGTCTTTACTAGCAATCACTAGTAGTAAGGCTTTTATCTTCAGTGAATCAGGGGAAGATGGAGGAGAGGGAGACAATGGTGTATATACATACAAACCTACAAATTAATCTGTTGCCACCAGAAGTGAGCCCTCAACAAAGCAGAGTCAATCTACATTGGGAAAGAAGGGCAAAAGATGCTTCAACTCACCTGAAAACAAACAAGGAGTCCTGTGGTACTTTTAAAGACTAGCAAATTGATTTGCTGCATCAGCTTTTGTGGGAGAAAATCCCACTTTGTCAGATCCTTTGAAGATGGGGGAACTTATAGAAAGAGGAAATAAATGCAGCGAAGTGTTATGTCATGGGATCAGGTCACACTTTTAACAGCAAACCAAAGCAGTTGTTAAGATTCAAACACTGGGGAACAGCACGGAAGATGAGGTCAAACCACCTGCTGTAATGAGGGGGGAAAAAATCCAAAGTCCTTACTTAGTGCTGAAGAGACAGAGTCAAATTTGCAAATGAATTCCAATTCTCAACTTTCATGGTTTTCCTTAGGAAAAGAAAAGATCCAAGTCTCCCGGGCTAGCAAGCTGTCTATTTTTTAAACCCTCAAAATTATTTAACTTTGGCCATTAATAATAAATATAGACTCAAAGCCAGAAATGCATGTATAAAGCAGGGCTTGATAAAACTGGCTCCCGGCTAGGCATCAGCAATTTTATTTTTGGTCACCAGAAGGCACTCCTCTGCTGCATTTCCAAACCAGGGCTAGGAGACAGCCTACAAACCCCAGCTGCCATGATGACCTGGCACCCCGGTTTTGTCAAGCCCTGGTATAAAGCCAAGTGGCGAACTCTATGGGTGAGGCACAGTAATTCATTATTTGCTCACTGTGCATGTGATCGTCATTACCATGGAACTCTATAGATGCAAAAGTGTATGATGACAACAGCAGTAATTAAGCTTACTAGACTGATTAGCAAGGGTTAAAAAAAATCCTCCTCCACCTGAGCTATATGTGAAAGGTTGACTGAACAGGGTGAAGGATGTAGGCCACTTTCTGTCTTTCCGTCTACCTGGACTCAGAAACTGTTGTCCCATTTCTCTTTCCCTAGGGGAACCTAAAGAAAGACATGTCCCTCACTCTTCTTAGTTCCTTGCACAGTGGAATTTGCTTTCTCATTTATACTTGAGCCAGGCTCTTGTTTTGTTAGCAAGCAACCACCTGAATTAGAGGCTTGCTTACTCTCCCAGGATTCATTTAGCTAAATTTCATGATAACTTATTTAGGGCACTAAGTCTACAATGAAAGTGGGATTTATTCCATCTCAGCAGGTGTCCTGTTTCCATAGGCCAGGCGAATGAACAATTAGGCACTTGAGGGCAATAAAGAGCCACTCCCTAATCAAAGCAGGACAGAAGCCTCCATTCAGTAAGAGGAGGAACCCCCTAACAAGCTACCTCAGCTTCACTTTTGCACTTTGTTGCTGTCGATTTTTAACACCATGGAAAGTTTCCAACGGACAAACGGGAAGAGGTGTCGAGTGTATTCTCAGCCCACATGGTTTCCTTGCAAAGAGACCAGATATACCAGCTGCTTATGAATCAGGATTCCAGGGGCTGTGTGGTCTAGTGGATAGGTCACATAGAAAACCAGCAGTCAAACAATGATGCGACTCTAGATCCTCTCACTCCCCGTCCAGGGCAGAATCCACACTCCCTTCCCGTGCATAGACACTGGAAGACATTAGAGATGGGATCTTATCTGAACACCTAATTTAGGAGTGCTCCATTTCCAGGCTCTCTCTATAAGCAGAAAAACACCAAGACTATCCCTAAATATACACTGGAGTCTCATATCACAGCCCGCAGATGCCTATTAGTAAAAGCCAGGTTTCCATACGCGCTCCTTTGGAGAGGCAAGGTAGGTATTCACATGGTACACTGCTTGGGAGGTAATTGCCAGTTATTGCTCTAATGGTTCCAATTTTAGCAGTAAATGAGCAATGTACAGTAAACAGCAGTCCTATTAAAGAAATAATCATGGGAAATTAAAGTGCACACCACAGAGAAGGAGTTTTTGCCCAGTTTTGCTGGATACAGTCATGCCAACACTGACATTTGACAGCAGCAAAGTCCCTGCTTGCTGCTGATATCACCACAATATATTTAAACATAAAAAGTTTGGCGTATGTGTAACTAACCAGCGCAATATGGATCAGCACACACTGTAATGAGTGGATTGACCGGGTGACTAAGAAATCGTTACAAAGCCAGCAAGGGATATCCGGATGGGAACACATCTTACCTCCCTCTGAAAAGAGATAAGGAAAAACTGCTTAATGAGAAAAGAAAAACTAAAAAGTGAGGACAGTTTCCTTTTCGGGAGGGTGGGGGAATAAGACTCAACAGATGTAATGGCCCCTTCTGCCTCAGGGGAAAATCAACTTTGAATGCAGCTTGCTGGAATTAATGTAGTAAAATATAATGCAAAAATGAGCTATTAAGATGGACTAAAAATAACTAATCACTGTCCAGACCAGAAATGGAAAGAGATGGTTCTGAAGGGCTCTAATCCAAACAGATTCAGAAACAAAGAAGTGGCTGTTTACCAAGTAATTATTTCCAACTTTGTATTAGGGATAATGGAAATGTAGAGCAAAAACCAAACACAGACTGCACTGAGCAGCACAGGAAGAAAAATCAGGGGTGTTAGATTGGCTTTATACATGGACAGAGCAACATGACAGTTGAGATTATGGAGGTAGGGAATTTGGATTTGGCGAGAGCAAACAGCGGTACCCAAAGAAATAGTGTTTAATGTAAACCACCACTAGTGCAAACTTCACATTTGCCATAACTTTTAGAGTTACTAACAACGGAAACCAACCAACCCTTTGTGAGGAAGGGGGCATCGCTACCCTCTTTTAAGGATCAGAAAATGCTGGAGCAGCAGGGAAGGGACTCGCCCAATATCAAACAGCATGCCAGCTGCAAAGCAGGGATTAGAACTTTATCACAGCCCTACATTGACGATTAACACTGGATAATCAGCTGCCTTCTAGGATTGATTGCAAAGATGCTGTAGGGATGCAAAAAAAATTCTCCGGGCCAGATTCTCAGCTGATAAAATCTACTGACTTCAATGGACCTGGACAGACTTAGTCTTGCTGAGGATTTGGCCCTCACTTCGAATTATTTAACCACAGCAACAAACTCATCACTGTTCAGCCCCTTTATTAGACAGTAATGGTGATTCATTAGATTAAATAACTCCGTCAATCCCCAGAGATTAAAGGCACTTTAAATATGGAGCCTCGGATTTAGAATTGCTATTTAATACTGATTAGATTACAAGGCAAATTCACATTTTTTAAACATACTGTGGTTTTGATTTGCCTAGTGAGAGATGTTAAGCACTGTGTGTCTGGAAATCTACTATCACTGAGCTTTGACTGGCGTGATTCTAACGGAGCCAGAAACGTTGGCCTCGCAGAACCGTGAAACACCCATCCTCACATATCAAATGTGCCCCTCCATCCGCCAAACAAAACCAAACCAAACCAAATCTCTTGACAAGAAATTTTTTTCCCTCTAGTGTATTTATTTATTAATATGTCCTGGATCAAGATGAACTTTCTATGCATGGTCTCATCTGCCTTACTTGAGGAGCACTCTGATGAACGGATCAGTCAGGCTGTCTAGTTTTACTTGAGAAGTGCCTATCTCTCCCACTGACAGAGCAAATTTATGTTTTCTTCCAGCAATACTTTTCAAGTGAGTCATAATGGGCAGAGCAAAAAACAATGTGGTCTGGCAGCCAGGGCACCGACCTTGGACCCAAGAGACCCAGGGGGCCTGGCTCTTCCTTTGAGTGGCTACGTGACCTTCTCAGCATCACTCTTGCGATTTTCTCTTCTGGTCTTTCCTTCTCTCTGAACATCTCAGCATCCTAAATATGGAGAGCAGCCTCTCATCCCATGGAATGGGAACAGGCGTGTCCCATCCCTTTGCCCACCCAGCTGTGGGGCCAAACTGGCTCTGCCGATTTTCAGCGCTCTCCCTTTTCAACCCAACCTCTCTGAGCCGCTCTGTTTCTCCAGATTTGGCCTTTTCTTCCTCCTCTGAGAGCGCAAGCTGGGATTCACATGTGCACTTGGGCTACCCCTCCATCCAGAACTCTGTCCCTTGCTGCCCAAGCCACTCAATCCCATTCCTCAAGATCTTTACTCCCTGGCTCCTGGTTTCCTCTCTTTTGTCAGAGGCTCTGTGAACATTAAGGACCTCATTCTCCTCTTGTGCTGGGGTAAACCCCACTGAAACCAGTGGGATACATCAGTGTAAGATAGGCACAAGGGCAAGGAAAGTCAGGCTGTATGAGACTGGGGCCATTAGTGGAATAAGAAGAAACAGGATTTAAACTCGAGAGCAATGCACTGATGACACACATGAAGTTTTTCATCTAAAGCCCATGTAAAGCCACCCCTTGCATTCCACTCAGGCTGGAAACATACTGACGAGACACGCTCAATAGTGGGGAGGAAAAAGCTCTGTCCTGCAAAAACACAGGGCGAATTCCAACACCCGTTCACAGCATCCACGTACTGCAGGTGCCCCCCAAGAGCAAACCAGAAGCTGGAGCTCTCTCACAGTCCGAGCTTCTTTTATTCTAACAAAGCACTCTAATAGGATAAGTCAAGCATTTAGCCCCAGGGCTTAGGAGATCAGATAGGCTTCTGCTTCCCCTCCACCCCTTTGCTGATAATTTCCTTGAAAGCATTTATCCAAGCCAGCTAATTGGCTTGAGCAATTCTTAAATGCATTCACCATCTTGAGCAGATCACCCTGCAGATCCAGGGAGGCAAGGTAATTTGAGCAGTTGCACCCTGCAGATCCAGGGAGGCAAGGTAATTTGAGCAGTTGATGGGCAGCAGAGATTCAGCCTCATTCAGGACTGCAAGTAAAAACCAACAACATAACCTGTGTCTTATTCCACTCCAAACAGTTGTAATTATAGGCAGGGAAGGAGAGAGGAGATGAGCAATCTAGAAGAAGGAGCAACTTATCAAACGGCATGAAAAATACTGTATTCTCTTTCAAAAGCCACGCTCCAGCCTGCAGCAGTAACTAGACTGGTGAGACATGAAGACTAGTTCCAGGCAAAGCCTAGATACCATAGCCTGGATGACTGCTTGACAGACAAACAGACAGGACAAGTAGCTGGTCACTGCTGATGTGAAATTCACTGCCAGCTCTCAAGCAGGGGATCAAAGAGAAAAAGAAATTCTATAAATTGTTTTAGGGACTATAGGTGAACAACTAATGAAGCTGAAACGTCCCCAAATCTGGGAGTTAGCAAAGCCTGCCATGTCATGACATCAAGCTTGGTCTGACCAACAGAAAGCCAGAAAAAAACCTCCCTCTGAAAGGAGGAAAAACGTATCAGCGTCTCCGTCCATTTCAAAATGCACAGCAGGGCTCAGGCAAGTCTGTTCACTAGACCAGCTGAGCACATTCGGTCAGGCACTGCATATCCTGTCACAAGTGTGACCACTGAGGCAAACCCATATGAAGGGGAGAACGAAACCTGATCCGATTCCTGACATAACGGCCCCTCCACGCCGCCTCTGATCTCCCTTACGTCCTGGGATTTAATGGCCCTATAAAAATGCCCATTGTGAAAGACTGATTCAAAAACTGAGGAAACACAATCCTGAGGCAAGGACTTTGGGTACTCAAACCACTCTATCTTCATCTCCCTCTTCCTGCCCCCTCATTTCCCTGCTGGCCATGCTCCTGGATTTATGGGCTGTAAGTTTTGGTATTCTGCACTGATGGAAAAACATTGGGAAAGATTTCCAGTGGGCCAAACCTGAGCCAAAGAATCAAATATCAAGGCGCAACACATTAGGCACCAGAGTTTTTGCAGTCCACAGATGGGCCGTGTAACTGTAAAAATTCTTCTTTTTACTGTGACAGTATTTACTCTTAAAAAAAGAAATGGGGGAGAGAGAGAGACTGTCAGCAAATGCGAGTTGAGTGGCCTGCATTGCTTTTACAGGAGGGTTTTATTTCACAAAAGAGTCATGAGCACCAAAAACCAAAGCCCACCAGCTGGTCACTAGTTCCGCTGGGGTGAAAAGAGTCGCACGCAGCCTTAACGAATCCCTTTGTCAGATCCTTTGTTGTGCTTTTGGGGGTGAGGGGAGAGTATCCTGGACACAGCATGATAGCGGCTTGCTGGAAAGAGACTGTACTGGACACATTTGGTGCTAATGCGTCATGGGGGTTGAAGCTCCTCTGCGGGTGTAGCTGTCTTGAATAGAGCCTACAGTGGGGTAACTTGCATGCAGAGGCCAGAAAAGTGTACAGCAGGAAAAGCAACTGAGCAGGGGGTGTAAGAAGGTGCAGGTTAAAGAAGGCCACTCCTGCGACGGAAGATGCATCTCTTGGAGAAAACGTAGCACTGCCTCACAGCATAGCCTCCTCTCAACCCTTCCTCTCTCCCCTCCAAAAATCCCGCTGAGGCCTCTCCACCAGCCACCTGAGGAGTGGGAATATCGGGGTATTCCAAGGGAGGCCAGGAACGGAGGCAGGCGCAGGTCGTCCGACAGGCTAGCTCCAGCTGCCAGGGCTCCAACAACAGCAAGAGGTGCAACGCCAGCTACAGCAGTCCTCAAAGCAGTGCGGGCTCGACCATCCCACAAGCTGAGACAACTTCACAGCAGCTGGTCGACTGACACGGGATAAGCAGATTTTTATCAGTAGCTGCCCATGCACCCGGAACCTGATCAAAAATATTTCCCGATGATCATTGCAATCCACACATAAGCAAGGCAAGAAAAAACAGTGCTTGGAAACTAATGAGAGTTTGATTTAAGGATATTTGCTTCAAATGCATTGACAGGTGATGTTGGCACCTAGTGTTTTAACAGTGACCAGGCTTTGATTTTTTTGAATCTCAATGGTTACTATCACGAAATAATTCTTTGACCCACCCCTACAATTTCACACAACTGCGAACTTTGAAATGGATTAAAATAGCAAGGAAAATGCTTAAAACCTTTAATTCTGAAAAACTTTAAATTTAAATCAGTACAATTTTTTAAATGCTTAAAAATGAACACTGATGTCTCTCAAAATTATAAAAAAAACCCTCCAACTTAATAAAAAAAAATTCTGCTCAATTCTGTAAATAGGTTCTGAATTTGGCCCACTGAAACAAACCCTGATTTCAGATGCACTCGCCTAAATCCAGAGTCGCTCAGTTGTAACCCAGATTTACTCAGTGAAGCCACGATCAGAGTCTTCCCCACTGTGTCCAAATGGCTCATTCCCCTCAGGTTATGCCTCCTGTCTTCACCACTTACAATTAAAGGGAGTGAACACACACTGTAGCCATCACAGGTACAGTAATTACTTTTCAAGCGCTGCTCAGATCATTCAGCTACAGGTGTCTATGTGCCGCAGCGCGTGGTTAGCCGGAAACTCTTTTGCCCTAGCTTGTCAGCACAGGGTCAGCGGCTACATATATGACCCTGACCCCCCTCGGTTACTTCATTCCACCCCCAGCAGCGGTACTGGAACAGCCTCCTCTTGCTCTTTGTGCAAACACCTGTCTTGTTTGTTATCTGTTCCTTGAGCATATGTCCAGCCTCGACCGAAGTCTCTTGCCTACAGCTCGATTGGATTCCACTCTGCCACCAATCAAGCCTGGGTTCAAACCTTGCATGAGTTATGCTAAGGCCTTCCCGATGGATGATCCTCATGAGAAGTGACTTAAATGTGTGGGTGAGTCCCACAAGGCAGACAAATGCTCCATCTGCAGATCCTTCAAACGAAGGACTCAGAAAGACAGAGAGCAAAGGCTGTGCAACACTGCCCGGGAACAGGCTCTGCAACCAGCACCGGGGATGCCTGAGGCGTCCAAGGAGTCACCAGCACTGCGTGCCAGGTTGGCACCGGAGCCCCCAAAGCGCCACTCTCCAGCTGAGCCTAAGAAGCCGCAATCAGCATCCGACTCAGGACCATCTTAGCCAGGGGCGTTGCTGCCCTGGGGAGGGATCTGGGGCATGGCCCCAGGCCCCGCCCCCACCTGCAGGCCCCACCCCTGACCACAAGCCACACCCCCTGGCTGGGGACAGGGCTGGAAGTCGCCGTGTGCCGCCGCAGGCGGCTGGGCCACGCATCCCTGGCCGGAGACGGGGCCGGAGCGGCTGTCGCTGCTGCAGGCGGCTGAGCCCCGGATCCCCAGCTGGGGATGGGGCTGCCGTGGCCACAGGAGACTGGGAGGGACGCCAGACCCGGGGCACTGATGCTGGGATTCAGGGCACGTGCCCTGGGCGCCCAGTGCCAGCGATGCCCCTGATCTTGGCACGATGCAAGCTTGTCGCTGGCACGTCCGCCCCAAAGAAAGGGGCCAGAGCATCTGCCCGCACGCTCAAGACCAGAGGCCTTTGTGGCGGCAAAGACATTACTCCAGCTGCTGACCCCCACACCACCGAAGCCCTTAAAACCTACGGGCAAACTGGCCTTCCTATGAAGAGAGTGAGTGGCTTCAGGACACAGACCGGCACCGGCACCGTGATCGCCAGCGAGGTCTCTTCCAGCACTGGGTAACCCCCTTGTAGCTCAGAACTGGAGCAGGGGGCAGGGGATGAATATCCCTCCTCCCCTGATTCCTCATGCGAGCCCTCGGTACCATGCTCACAGGGCTCCAGACCTGTGAGCTCTAATTCTGGCTCCCCCATCTCCTCCAATGCCGAGCCCTGGCACCGCCGTTCCCTGTCATCCTGGCACTGACTCAGATCACGTCGAATCCTGCTGGGAAATGCCACCATAAGCGCTCCCTGACCCCCTCACGCCGGGAGAACTCCCCTGCGGGACCTTCAGTGTGGACAACCTTGGCACTGACCCCATCCCTGCTAACCACACTGGCAAAAACCCAGAGCCGGTCTCGCAGCCACTGGCACAGCAGTGACCACCCCTGAGTAGACAGGGGTCACCCCCCAGCATGCCATGACTCGGCACCACGCTCTTTTAAGGAGTAGTCTAGCAGATGGATGGACCGGCCCAGAGAGGACGAGCCCACGTCACCGGGCTCAGCGAGGCCATCCTCTTCTAGGACCTCCTGCTCAACAGAGGCCTCAGATGAGGAATCTGACACCGGCACCAATTGGCACAGCTGGTCGTGGCTTCTCTCACCTTCCTCTCCAGATGAAGCTATGTACCAGAGACTTCTGGCTTACAGGGACGACCCCCGCAGCCAACAGGATTTACTGCAGTGCATGGCAGCAAACTTAAACTTAGACTTGAGGTTGTCAAGGAGGACTTTGACCTCCTCTTCAACATGGGTGATGCGGCGCCTCCTGTCAGGGTCTCAGCCCCCCTACATGAAGGGGTACACAAGATTGCAAGGGCACGGTGGCAAACTCCTTCGTCGATTCCCCCCACCCCCGTGTCCAAGTCTGTGGATCAGAGATACCACGTGCCATCCAAAAAGTTTGCTTTTCTATTTCATCACCCCAGCCCAGGGTCCCTAAAAGTGGACGTTGTCAATCAGAAAGAGAGACAGGATCAACCAGCCTCCACCCCCAAGAACAAGAAGGCAAAGAAGCTGGACCTCTTCAGAAGGAAACTTTATTCTACCTCAGCTCTCCAATTGCATATCGCCAACCACCAGGCTCTCATGGGGCGATACATCTTCAACCTGGAAGCAGTTCTGGGACATAGTCCCCAGAGAGCACCTCATGGTAGAGGAAGGCATCCTGGCCTTGTGCGATGCCCTGATGGCCTCCTGGCATGGATCTGATACTGCCTCTTGCAATGTCGCCTCCACAGTTACCATGTGGCAGTCTGCCTGGTTGCAAGGGTCTGGCCTGTCACAGCAAATGCAGCTGGCGATACAGGACCTTCCCTTTGAAGGCCGCACATTGTTTGCAGAATCTGCGGATTCCAAACTGCACAGCATGAAGGACTCTAGGGCCACGCTGGAGTCTCTAAGGATGTATACGCCACAAAGAACTAGACGCTCCTTCAGACCGCAGCAGACAGAGCAGCAACCCCTGCAACTGCAGCAGCAGCACCACCACCAAGGGTCATGCCCAAGCTCACACCAACAACCTCAGCACCACTATGGGGGGTCTGACAGGGAGAGGGGCCGGGCAGGCAGGAGGTCCAAACCCTGATCTACAACCCAGGCTCCCCGCCAGGGAGATGGCTCCTCTCACCCTGCTGCCCAAAGACAGCATTTTTGATGGTCCACCAAAGGGCTGCCCTACCCCAATCATGCAGCCCCTGGTCTTCAAAAACCACCTGGGCCCATTTCTCCATCACTGGGCCAACATCACAACAGACCGCTGGATACTAGAAACTGTATCCAGGGGGTACTCTGTACAATTCAAATCCACACCCTGGGACAGGAAATCACGCCCTCACTCAAATCCTGGGGATTCAGAGCTTGACCTGCTAATGCAAAGGTGGTGTGAAAAACTATCCCCCCTAGGGGCAACAGAAAGGGTCCCAAGGAAGCAGTGGGGAAAGGGGTTCTACTCCTGCTAGTTCCCAAACAGAATGGCAACCTGAGACCCATCCTAGACCACAGGGCTCCAAACAAACACTTAAGAAAAATAAAATTCCGCATGGTTTTCCTATTGCAAATCATCCCAGCTCTAGAACAAGGGGACTGGTTCGCAGCTCTTGATCTAAAGGACGCTTACCTCCATATAGCGATAAGACATAATCACAGAATGTTCCTCTGATCTGTGGTGGGAGTGGAACACTTCCAGTTTGCATCACTCCCTTTCAGCCTTTCCTTGGCCCCCAGAGTGCTCACAAAGAGCCTGGTGGCCACAGCGGCACACCTGAGAAAACAGGGCATAAGGATATACTCTTACCTAGATGATTGGCTATTAAAAGGAAGGTCAAAACATCAGGTGCAACACAGTGTCAAAGTGACAAGACAGCTGTGCGATTACCTGAGGCTTTGTATAAACTGGGAAAAATCAAAGCTCTCCTCAACTGAGAAAACAGAGTTTACAGGAGCTCTTCTAAACTCCATGGGGGGGGGGGGAGCATCCCTGCCCAAATCAAGGTTTCAGTCCATTTCCACCATCATTTTGGAACTCCAAGATGCCTCAACCACCACAGCCAGGTGCTGTCTCCAGCTCCTGGGTCACATGACAGCCTCTACCTCCATAATAAGAAAGGCTCACCTGAGGATGAGGCCTCTTCAGCTCTGGCTAGCCACAGCCTTCCACCCCCGAGAGGCACCCTCTCAACATGGTACTCTCGGTTCCCTGCAATATCCTGGAAACATCAGAGATCTGGCGGGAGCCAGTCTTCGCCCTGGGGGGATCCGCTTCGAGACCTCCAACCCATCAATGACGCTGATCACCAATGCCTCAGACATGGATTGGGGAGCTCCTATCTCAGGGGGCCTATAGACCCAAGGTATAACCCTTCTGCCAGGGCAAGGTGGCAGGACAAGGGCCGAGTTCCATATCTAGGGGTTTCCAAACAATGTAACACCACCAACTGGCTTGAGCCCCAACCCAGATTTCTGGGGAATCCTGCACTGTTCCCTGGGCACCCCAAAGAGGTAAGGCTTCCCCACTCGCAAGCACAAGTCTGAGTGTAGTATACAGAGCTTTTACTAGAAGTAAAAACAGAGTAAAAAGGCCAACTAACAAAAATCAGCATTGATCTAGGAAATCAGTACAGAGCAAAGTTCCCAACAACCCACCCCACATAACCGAACATACAAGACTTAATAGCAAAATCAGCACTGATCTCGAGAATCAGTCCTAATTACGCTCCAAACCAACCCTAGGGTAGGTAGGGAGTGTCTTTCACATCAGCTGTTCGCTGGTGACAACCACTAGTCACTCACTCCATCCACTCACACCATCCCTTGGCTCTGCCTGCCAGTCACTCGCGCTGCCCAGCTCACTGCTGGTCGCACTCACCGTCTGCTGGATCTGCCCACCAGTCTCTTGCACCGCACAGCTCGCGGCAGGCCACTCTCACCATCTGCTGGCTCAGCCCACTGTCCGCTGGCTCTGCCCACCCAGTTTGCCGCTGGCTACTTCTCTTCGGTGATTTCAGCTCAGAGAGAGGCGGTTTCCTCTCTCTAGTGATTTCAGCTTAGAGAGAGTTCGCCTCTCTTAGTGATTTCAGCTCTTAAACCTCACGTAGCTACAAACAGCTACTTCTGTTAAAATAACAAAGACAGGCCTTAAAAGAAGCCCAGCCAGATCTATCATTTGACAGTGTGCCCAGAGGCTGAGACAAAATGCCTCCAGCATTGCTCCAGACAGAGCTATGCAAACCCCACCCCTGTGTTTCCTTTTCCAGGCTGAAACAGGCAGAAGCCTCTCTTACAAATCTTTTTTTAGCTAAGGATAGCTTTTACCCTTTAACTAACCCAAACAGATTTGGAACAATCAGAGAATAGCATACCACCAAAGACAGTATTTCACAGTTCCCTTCCGTAGAATTACAGATATTGACAGATTTGTGATCAGATCAACCCCAAATACCATTACTCATATTGCCCTGCACCCATAGTTTGATTATGCTGATGCATTCTTTGTGCTTATGCAAACACAAAACCCATGCAGATTAGTTGTCCCCCTTCAGAAGCTGCTAGGCACAGCTCCTAACCCTGCCTTACAAAGGGAGGTGGTCATCCAGGGACAGCTTCCTTCACATAAACATGAAAGAACTCAAAGCCATCCACCTGGCCTGCACAGCCTTCCTGGGCTTGAGAATGGGGAAAACAGTCCAGATACTGATGGACAACACAACAGCCATGTTCTACACAAACCATCAGGAGGGTGCTTGCTTCTTGGCTCTTTGCATAGCGGCTACCAACCCTAGGAACTGGCCCTGAAACACAACTTCACCCCAGTAGGGGCCCACCTTGTGGGAATAGACAACGGCACTGCAGACTCACTGAGAAAGGCATTCCTGTCTCATCATGAGGGGTCCCTGCACACCAAGACCATGTCCTACATTTCATTCGGTGGGGCATTCCCCAAATGGACCTTTTTGTGACACATCAGAACAGGAAGTATCATCACTTTTGCTCACTCAGGGGTCAGGACAAGCATTCACTCTCGGATGCCTTCCTAATTCCCTGCGGGGAACCCTCTAATGTATGTGTTCCCACTGATTCCCCTGATCCACAGGGTCCTCCTGAAAGCAAAAAGGGGATGGAGCAGACATAATACTGACAGCTCCAGCCTGGCCCAGACAACACTGGTACTCAACTCTAAGGGACCTCTCAGTAGACACACCACTCTGCCTCCCGTACAGGGCGGACCTGCTAACACAGGACTTGGGCCAGCTACGGAACCCGAAGCCAAAGCTGCTACACCCAACAGCCTGGAGGCTGCATGGCTAAATGAGACAGAGACACTGCTCCAAAAGGGTTAAAAAGATACTGATCGGTAGTAGAAGGCCCTCCACTAGGGCTACCTACTGCTAAGTGGAAACGTTTTTCCCTCCAGCCCAGGGGAAGAGTGATAATCCCAGAGTCAGTCCCGATTCAGTCTATACTTGACTACCTCCTAGACCTTAAAGATAAAGGCCTATCAACCCCCACTCTCAAAGTCCACTTAGTGGCGATCTTGGCCCTTCATGATAAAGTGGAAGAGGTCTCAGTGTTCTCACACCCTACTTCTGTTAGGTTCCTGAAGGGAACTGAGGGGATCTACCCATAACTCAGAGACCCTGGTCCCCAATGGGACTTGAAAGTGTTGCTCCACGGCTTAGCAGAGTCACTCTATGAACCCTTGGACTCTTCTATGCTGTTGGCTCTTTCATGGAAAGTGGCTTTCGGGTAGCCATAACCTCAGCGAGATGGGTCTTGGCACTGAGGGCCCCCTCCTCAGAACCTCCATACACAAGGTTCTTTACTGACAAGGTGCTCCTATGACCCCACCCAGCTTTCCTTCCAAAGGCGGCCTCCCCATTCCACCTGAACCAGGATATCTGCCTCCCGGTGTTTTCTCGGACCCTCAGGTTATGGAGAAACAGAGGAAGTGACACAGCCTAGACATCAGGAGGGTGCTCCTGACACACACGGAGTGTGCACACCCATTCTGCAAGACCCCCCAACTCTTCCTTGAAGTTGCAGAGTGGAAAAGAGGTCAACTAGTGACAACACAGTGCATCTCCAGATGGATAGTGAGCTGTAATAAAGACTGCTACAGAAGGTTGAACACACCCCACCTCGGGAGGGTCAGAGTGCACTCAACCAGAGCGCAAGCATCGTCAACAGCCTTCCTTGCGCAGGTCCCGATCCAGGAGATCTGCAGAGCAGCCACGTGGTCGTCAGTACATACTTTCATGACACACTGTGCAATTGTGCAACAGGCACGAGAGAATGCCACATTGGACGGAGCTGCACCCAGAGTGGGTAAGCTGTAACTCTGCCCACCATCCTGAGTATGTCTAGCAGTCACCTGTAGCTGAATGATGTGAGCAGCACTTGAAGAAGAACGGTGGGTTACCGATGTAACCGTCCTTCTTTGAGATGGGCTTCTCACATACATTCAGATCCTTCCCTCCGTCCCCACTACTTGAAGTTTGCAAAAAGAAGTGACTGAGGAGAGTCAGGGTCAGAGTCACATATATTGCCACAGTCACAGCATGGAGGGGGCATTGGCTGCTGACCCTGTGCTGACAGGCTAGGCAGGGAAAACGAGTTTCCAGCTATCTGTGCGCTGTGGCATGTAGACACCTGTAACTGAATGTATGTGAGCAGCCCATCTAGAAGAAGGATGGTTACATCGGTAACTCACCGTTCCAGTTGCTGCAGAATGCAACCTGGGGGAGCTGAAATTGATGGAGACATGCTCAGAACTGACATGAAGATTAGAGCTGGGTTGAATGTGGTTGCCAAAGAACATTCTTTGGTTGGGAAAGAAGGACAGTTGTGTAGCTTAAAAGAAGCAAAAACTAAAAAACCTCATCAAAACATAAGAGGTTGGAATTCACACTGAAAAACCTTGAGGGTGACTTCAAAGCCAGCAGCCTTCTGTCTTGCCCAGGAGCACTGGCAGGTTGCAACTGCTAAATCAAGCAAATGGCTTTCACTTTCAACAGCAACGGGAACCCATCTGTTCATGATCCCTTTGCCTTGTGCCCACATCCCAGAACAGGGGAATTTTTACACCTCTGCAGCATAAGAGCTCTCTTTGGGCTATGCCAGTCACTGATGGGGGTGGGTTTTGGTACCCAAAGATTTCCCTTTTGTTGCCTTGGTTTTTAAGTTTGTGTTGAGGACATGTATGTGGATGGGTTGGAGAAAGAGGAGTATTAATTTTTAATGAAGCCAAAGACACTTGAATGTCAGGATTGCACAGATGGGTGAATCAGAAACGGAGACATCCATGCATAAGCCAGGATTTGAAAGTTAACTGTCACTTCGCCAAATGGCCTCCTAATCATCTGTAATTAGGAAACGATGAACAGATGAAGTCTATAAAACACATACACACACATACCCTGAAATCAGTAAATACGGCCTCAGTTTTCAGCTGGTGCTCAGGAATTTTTGAGTCCTGATATGCCACTCCAGTCGCATCCAGCCAGCACTAAGTGTGCCATCACTACACTATGGATTGTAAGGCACCCTGCAAGTGAAATGGCCTGCTACCTCAATGCATGTAGGGCTGGGTGGAGTAAGTGCCTGGGGCCAAATGAAGCAACTCCATTGACTTCAGTGTAGCTATAGCAGCAAATCACGAGGCTGAAGTGACTCAAGGCGGGGAGGGGGGCACTGTCTAACTCAATTAAAAGCTTGTGCGCTGTATTTGGATCAGAGTGTGAAGCCAGTGCTTCCCCCATCTTGGCCCCTCCAGCCAGCTGTTTGTATTTCCTGCTATTTTTTATTCCTGAAAGCTTGCAAGTGGATTTTATAGCCCCGAAAGTGAGGGGCCCTCGGCACAGACTGCAGCTAGGAGCTGCAGAAACAAGCATGGTGAAAGATTCCCCCACCATCCTTGGCTCATGTACTTCCCTCCTGGCCAGAATCACCTGGTGGTGCATGCTGGGGCCTCTCTCCTGCACAGATGGTGCTCACACAAAGCTGAGTTGTGATTTTAGTATGTGCACATGTGGAGATAAAGATGAAATGCATTTTCTTGTTGGTGACTTAACTGCACATTTGAATCCAGAGAAAGTCTGTTCACCTAGCCTTCCTTACTTCATGTTCTGCCCCCTGTGCTGTTGGGCAAATGCAATGGAGGTATCTTAACAGTGGGGAATTCATTACACTCAGAGAACACAAGCCTCTTCAACCACACATGCAAAGACTAATACAGGGATATCAGTTCTGTGACACTGCTTAACTCTTACACAGTGCTTCTCACCAGCAATTTACAGAGGAAGTCAGCATCATTATCCCCATTTTACGGCTGGGAAAATTTGAGGCACAAGGTGTGGGTGACTTGCTCAGTATCACCCAGATGGCTAGTGAGAGCCTTGGTCTCTTGAATCCCAAACCAGTGTGCTATCCATTAGGTCACACTACTTATATAGATAACACACATCTAGGTAGAAAATCTAATTATTTGCTATTTGTAGCGTTCTAGCACCTAGAAAGCTCCCAAGCATGTGAGTAGTGTGCCAAGTCCTGGACACAAAGAGATTTCTTGCCCCAAGGAATTTACAAACCAAGTGTAATACAGACAGATGGTAGAGCAGCAGATAGTAATGAGACAATATTAGTTACCATGAAAAGCAGTGGTCCCAGCACTTCATGGTTTAACCATTCTTATATTTTTGTAGGTGTCACAACAGGAGAGTGTGCATGCATGCTCTCATGAAAAACATATAGGTGTATATACATTTATTAGTGCTAGTTGGGAAATGGGGGAGACAAAATTTACTTTTCGGCATAAACTAAAAAATGCAAAATATTTTAGTTCAGAAATGCTGCGATGGTGCCTTTTGGGAACTGTAGTTGAGTTGCTTCAGGTTCTCATAATCCTTTACAGCCTCAGCTCCCTGGCCAGGTTACAACTCCTGGGACAAAACACAGTCTCTCCTCCTGGCGAGGAAAGGCGGTGCATCACGGGCAGCCCCTGGCCAAGGTGCGTCAGAAGGGATGGAATCCCCGGAGGCAACCAGAATACAATTCCTATGAGGTACTCTGGCAGGCAATTAGAATAGAAATATTTTGATTTTCAAAAACAAACTGAAAACATGTTCAGGCATTCAGTTTTTCTATGGAGAGGGGATTTTTCTTTTATTTTTCAATTATTCAAAAACCCAATTTTTCATTAAAAAATAGTGTTGATTAAGTTTTCAATCATCCTTAAAATGTATCTGTGCACACATACACAGAGCTCTTCTATAAAGAATATCATTACTCTCTTTTCTTTTTTTTCTCCCAGATCTTCTATAAAGAATATCATGACTCTCTTTTCTTTTTTTTTTATTCCCAGATCTCTTTGCAATGGAAACAAATGCCTTACAGGGCAGATTTCCTCCATGCTTTACTGGATTATGCAGATGCCCCAACACTAAGCCTAGGGGCCATATAGCTTTCCAGCTGTTCCTAAAAAACAGAAATAGATGGAACTAATGGACCATTTCAGACATGGAATGGTCCTAACGTACCTTATTTACGTTAAAAGACACCATGAATGAGGTCTACGTTTATGGGATTATTCTTCCTTGTAAATGAACACAGTCCTAGCATAGTTACAAAGCAATGGGAAGTTTGAGTACCTGTATCTTTCCTATGTATAGAACATCAAGGTCCATGATTTGAAAAGTGTAATTCAAATCTGACATCTCTTTTTAAGTTTCGGGGAAGTTATCTTCCGAATGACATGTGGCATGCACGTCACCTGCTAATAAATCTAGAAGGAACTGATCCAAGCAGAGTCTGGGAGTTATTCTAAAAGGTCTCAGGAAGTTAAGCATCCCACTCTACTAAATTTTGAGCTTTGGGATTTGGGTAACCAACTGCTATCAGATCCTTTGCAATCTGCTGCGCCCATGGACATGCCCACCCATCTGCTGAAATCGTCCGGGAAAGCAAACATGGAAGTAGCACAGACTCAAAGCAAATTCAATTAAAAAAAAAATCTGAACCAAGATTTGCAGAAAGTTATTCTTCAGTATTTATGCCATAATAACTAACTCTAGCATGTTCAGGGACACCTGGCCTAGGGCACATCCACATAGCAAAATAACCCCACGGTAATGAGTCTCAGAACCCAAGGCAATTGAATCCAGCGTGCAGGGCTCGCCTCTCGGTACAAGGCTAAAAAGAACAGTGTAGATCATTGGGGTCTGAAACGGGGGGGGGGGGGGGGAAGGTCATGGAGCCCAGGCCCCAATAAGGGCCCAGACACCCACACAGCTCTTTTTAGCTCCATGTTGTGAACCTCAGTCAACTGAGCTGGGCGCTCAGCGTATGTCTACAGTGTAGACACCCAAGCAGGCTTGGGCCAGCTCTCAGCCTAGGGTCTGGGACTCTCTCACCTCACAGGGTCCTGAGACCAAGCCTCCACCCAAACCTGAACACCTCCACCACAATTAAACAGCCCCTTATAGCCCACAAGGCTGAGTCACAGCCACAGGTTTCTCATGCAGACATACCCAGAAACTCACCGCTGCAGATCTTTTATTGCAGTGTAGCCATACCCTTAGCTTCCATCATCATCCTTTCCCTGGCTGGTGCCCTGCTGACTTTCACCTGGTCTAGCGAAGATGAGAACTACAGGACATTTACCTGCAGAGTTCTTCGACTTCAGCTTGACACTAACTAGAATGGAATGAGCCATTCAAAATGTGTAATTAATTTACACCATTTTACCTCATGTCCTGTCCCCAGCCAGATCATGGAGTAAAGAAGTTGATCTTAGAACTTGATTTCTCAGAATAAGGAACAGCAGAGCTCTGCCTCAAACCTTGTCTATAGTAAGAAAGCATACCCCGGGGTAACTAAATGGGTTATTTACCCAAGTGCTAACTTCCAGTATAGAAGATGAGCTGCGCAAGGGTAAAATGGGGCTGAAACCAGATTAGTTTAATGAGTTTCACCTCTCCATTACTGGTTCGATACAGGGTAACTAAACCTATGTAATTACAGTTCTTAATACAGACAAGTCCTTTGGAATAATCCCAACAAGATTTAGCACGAATTATAACTGAGTTGAGACTGCAAAACACAGCCCCTGGCAAGGACTGGAGGAGGAGGCTACTAATTCAGCGTGAGGTTGTCATTAATACTAGGGCAGGGGTCTCAAACATGTGGCTCGCAGGCCACATGCGGCCCCTAAAGCTATTTCCTGCAGCCCGCAATGACACTATCATAACTGGTATTTGCAATATCGCTGTATGAAAAAGTTTCAGTGGTGTGGTCCTCAGACTAATGTACTAGCCCGCATGCGGCCCTCATGGTGATTTGAGTTTGAGATCCCTGCCCTAGGGTGACCCTGGGACATGGGTGCAGCGCACAGTTCTCCCCATCCCCCTAAAACCCACAGGAGTCTCACATACAAATTGGAAAATTCACCCCTTTGCAGGAAATAATCTGCAACTGAGTTGTACAGACAAGAGTCTGTTGAAATCAAGCAGGAACTGGGCCTGAAGAGTTTTGCATTCCCACAGCAGGAGCTCTCTTGCCTTTGAAACCTGCCCCGGCTCTCACTCACGGATGCCTTTTCAAAAACACAATCAAGTTGTTCCCCCCCCCCCTCCAGCCCCACAACACCGCCCCTCCATGCACTGGAGACTCCTTGAGATGCTGACACTGTTATTGCAAGGATTAAAGGAGATAATGACCAGTTACTTGAGTACACTGAGAGCAAGAGGAAGGCATTTGTCTAATGACAAACACTGGCAGACCCTCTTGTGTCAAGGGGCACCGGAGTACACTCATGCTTTCCTTACTGATCCCCTGCAGAGCCCCAGATAAAGCACTTTCCTCCTCTTATATGTGTCAGACTCAGTACTAATTAACTCACTTGGGATGTGTTCAGGGGGACAAAGCTGCAGCCTGAGTGACTTGGCTTCTCAGCACAATGGCACAAGTGGATGGTCAACAAACCAAGGGATCAGAGAGAAACGCTGCCTGCCAGCACCATACTGCACAGAACAAGCCTGGTACAGAACGTAATGGGAATGAGGGTTGACACCTTCCTTTGAAATATCCTGGGCCGGATGCTGTAGGAGAAAGGGCATTGTTGTACTAGGTAGGTGGGCCACTGATGCACTGCAACATAAAATCCCACCTCACTGAGATCTTTGGCAAATATTTCTTAGTTCTGATCGGCTGCTCAGACTCTAACCATGTAGTAACTAGTAGGTTTGCAGGTTTCATGTGTGAGGTTCAGACAGCTCTGTTGCCCATAAGAGAGCAGGAATGGGAATGCAAAAGCACAAAGAAATATTTCTCAGTATGTGCAACAATGCTGTTTGGTGGCATAGGCCAAAGCATGTTGCATTTTTCTCTGCACATTTGCTGGGAAATCTCACTCTCTCAGCCAATTTTCAGACACACTAAAAGATGCACATTGGTCAGATTTCCACAGCTCTTTTCCTGGGGAAATCTTATAGTCTGCAGTGACTCAGATAACATGGTTCTGGAGTGCAGAGAGGAAGGAGAGAAACTAAAATGAACAGTGAATAATCCAGGAAGGAAAAAATTGATTCAATGTACTCAAACATAACCAGCCTTGACATACATGTGGGAAATGGAAGACAGATGTTCCTCAGGTAAGGTTGGATGGAGTTAAGGATGACAAGCTATCAAGGCTATTCCGTCTCCCATGTCCACAATAGCCAGAGGACTCCGACAGAGAAACTACCTATGATGGTGCATGCATAAGCTGGCCTTGCATGCTCCCTACTCTGCTCTAGAGATCAAGCAGCAAGTAGAAATGGACAAGAAACCCATAGCAAAGTTCTTGGATATTTCTGTATCTTGCCTGCTCATAAAAATGAAGCAGACAGGCATAGCACAGGGACAGCTCGTCATGTACACACACAGGATCGCCAAGAAGAACTGCAGGGTCTGTGGATTTATCCCACATTACAACACCTGTGGTGGGAGATCAGATAAACTGATTATGCTCTGAGCATGAATTAAATATAGTGAGATATGGCAGCAAGCCTTTAATCATCTAATTGGGAGCTGTTCTAAAGTATTCAGAGCATCGTTCTATTCCACAAACAGAAAAGGAATAATCCCTTACCACGTGCACTAAAGTCACATTCCTAGGAAAATTTCCTGTTGACTCCACTAGAACAGAATCATTCCTCAGGTCTCTAGCTGGTTCCACTGGTCTCTGGTTTACCGCTGGAGGACCACCAGCCTCAGGAAGCCGTAGATCCATTGCTCTGCCCCAAAACCTGACTGGTCAGCTGGAGCCAGATGAAAATCCACAACTAGGATTTCCACCATGACTGAGTGTGCGGTGGAGTGTCCGCTGTGTGTAACAGATGCATCACAACATGCTGATTTCATCATGTCAGCTGTCATTGCTCAGCACTTCTGAAAACCAGGTCTCTGTTGCACATAGCATGGTCACTGCTCCAGGCAGGTAGCACCTGCATGCCACGTGGCATCATGCAATAGTCAGGAGTCTAACGGACAAGCAATGCAGCACCATCAGTGCATTCAGTACATGACACGTCTAACTTGGATGCACCCTGAACATAAAAGCATCTGTCAGAAATACGTCATGACCACAGCCAGACAGAAAATGTCTGATGGAATATTTGTTTATACTTCATTAAGACCTAAACGTCCTGTGGAGAAGGATCAGTTCTGATGCCGTTCCAACACAGCTGCCTAGGTCCCTCTGCAACCCACCTGCTGAACTGCCCTGGAGTCAGGGACCCCAACGTTTCCAGGATCCATGGCTCTGGCGCCATAAACCAGGGACCAGCCTTGGAAGTGGGGCTCCGTTCCCTGTCACAGAGAAGGGTGTGGGGGGGATTTCTGCATAACAAAAGCCTTCTCCCATCCTCCACGCATGTCTCGTGTGTCCCTAAACTTAGTTGTTGCTTGTCACTTCTTTGGGAAATTAAAAGAAACCACATATCGCTGCAGTCCCTCCACTGTGAAATATCAGGAGCCTTGTTTCCGGCCTGCTGGTACAAGAAGGCAACTGCAAATTGTACATCAGGGCTTGGAGAGCTGGATGCCCCTGATCCACCTGAAAGATGCTAATTTTCTTTGGTGTCCTATACTATTTTCCGCATTGCAAAGGCCCTTGCAGGAATTTCCAGAGGTCTCCACTCTCTCTCGCCATGGGTCAGGGTGCTGGAAAGAAAGGGCTCTGCCTCCCTCTAATTGTGCTATCCCAACTGGTGGTTCTTGAAGCCTTCAGGGTCATTCCAGCACCTCCTCCTCCGGGATAGCCAGGCTGGATTCCAGGCAGCCAAGCTGCAGCTAGACAAGTGGAAAAGTGCAAGTGGAATCGAACACCCTGAAGGACCTTGGGGCAGAGGCCGAGCTGTGACTGGCTCTCACTGAGACTGAGCATGGTGAGGGGATGAGGTAAAAGTTGCAGGGATGGCCACTGGCAGAGCAACCACAAAATGCCAGGAAATGATGCTTTGCTGCACTGAAAGTTTAACGCTGGGGAGGGAAGCCCTATACCAAATGGTGCATGGGAAAAGGAAAAGAAGGGAAGCCCCAGGAACTCTGCACTCCTTGATCCCATCACCATTGTCCGGGTTTGAAGAGATCTGCCAGCCTGTGAAGCAGGGCTGCACCAGCTCTTCTGACCATTTCTGAGCTGCTTTCCTTCCCTGGTTGGTAGGGGTGAGACCATAGGCTGGCGGAGTCATGACGGATCTCACATTGAGCCCTGAGCACTGCACCTGGTGAGACTATAAGAAAACACATCTGCAAAATCAGTGAGCCCCAGCCCTGGCCTTTCCTCCCTCAGGGATAGCTCTGCATGCAGAGAGGACTTTGTGCACACACACTCACTTTTGTGTACACAAATACATGGCGAGGCAGATGCAAGCATATGCCTTCTGGCATGAAGTACGTGGCTTGGATTTTGTTTTCTGCATTCAGCTCTCTTCCAAGTCAGACTCTGGCAGCCTCTCTCGCAAGCGGCTGGTCCGTGAGGGGATGCTGGGCAAAGGCTGGTGCAGGGTGCGAGAAACATTCCTCTCGCTAGGGGATTCTGTATTTGTCCTTTTCTAATCCCTACAGCAGTCACCCACCTGGAAGTGTCTGCTTTGCCCTCTTTGCCCAGGCAGATGGGCTCCCAAAAGGCCTGCCTGAAAACACAGCAGCCTGGAGTTGCCAGCCAAGGAAATTTGAAGATCCCCAGGTGCCCGTCCCCAGCAGTTAGCCACAGAAGGGCACAGGGCCTCCTGTACCATCACTGGGGCCGGTGGCGTCCTCTCTACCCAGGATACAGTGGGCAAGAGGAGCTTTTGCAGCTCTCAGACAGCCCCAGCCCCTCAACACATAACGTGAATTTCCACCCATCATTTGCTGCACCACTGACTGTGGGTTCCCTTTTATATGACCCCCCTCCTGGTCTTTCTCTTCCCATTCCCCTTTCCCTTCCACTCCCCTCCTGTCCCCCCACATCACCCAAGAGGCCTTCCCCTGCTAGTCTGTAGTCTGCCACATCTACATTCTTGTGATACAAATGACACATCTAACACCCCATGCTCACGAGAAGACCCCTGGCACTGGGTACCTGGCTGCCCCCCGGGAATGTCACCATTTCCCCACCTGTCATCTGCTCTTTGTCTCATTCTCTGAGCAGGGCTGTGTCTTTCTCTTTGTCTACAAAGCATCCAGCACAGTAGGGCCCTGATCACAGCTGCAGCTAGACAAAGAGATTCAGATGTTCCTGTGTGGCCTGCTGAAACCATAAGACACATTGCCCCTGGCTGCACAAATGCCAGCGACAGCCCATTCACCGTGTGATCAGGGGTGAGAGACCAGCCCACTTTTGTGACCCAGTACAACATCAGATGCAACTAAGACCAGCACTGAGCATGGGGACAGATGGCTTTAGTCCCTTGTCCTGGATGATGTCAACTGCCATGTTCACTAGTCACCAGCATTCAAATACTGCATTGGGAAAAGCCCCGGAAATGGCTGTAAATAAATATTAATATTCATGCAGACCCCAGCCATACAAGAGGTCGGGACTTTGCTAGCACATTGTCATCCTCACTTGCCACTACATAGCGCTCTTCACATGTGAGCATCCCAAATGCTTTTGCAGAGTATAGGCAAAGGAACACCTCAGCACCATGACATTCAGCCAGCCCTGGGCTGGACTCCAGCCATCAGGCGAGGCCAGTAAGGCACAGCCTTGCCATCTGTTCACGTGGACTAAAGACCATCAAAGCCAATTAAGAGTGCTAGGTCAATTTTTAGGGATGAATACTAGAATTACCTGAGCTGGCATTTCACCAGGGCCATAGGATTGCTGCTTTGTAAAAAGAGTCTGGAGAACTTTGAACGACCCCAAGCGCAAGGACCATAATTTCACATGTAGAATGAAAGGCGGCACCTCCTACAACACACTTGGGAAAAAAATCACTGTTCAGTAAAAACCCCACCACCACTTCCGGGACTTGGATTTCCCTTGGTGCTTTCCTACGCATGCACTACCATGGGCAAAACCTGGTGCTATAGATCACAGGCCTCCTGAAGTATCCAATTCCTTGTCCCATGTAGGCAATGACTGTTTCCCTACCCTTCACAGACTGCCTGCCACCATGCCTGCAAAATGCTGCTCAGCTACAGAGAAAACAGCAAAACCAACCCTTTGTGCTTTATTCCACTCCAGAACAAAGGGGCTGCTGGCTTCAACAGCAATTCTCTCACTTTAAAGACACCTGGGAAGAACAACATCAGGTTGCAAGGGGGTGAAAGCAGCAGGAAAACCATTTCCAGGCTGTTGGAAGGAGAGGCTTAGACAAGAGGAGCATCGCCCCTTTCTCTCCAAGCCCTCCATGTAAACACCATTCACGGAGGGAAGCAGGAGAGAGGAACATGGTGGGCCGCAGGGCATATAGGGCCGTGCAGCCACCACTCCACACAGCACCATCCTTCCATCCTAGGAGTTAATGCTGTCCTTTTCCATTTCTGTGCCATCTGTCCACTGCAGAGGGCGTAGGGCACAGGGGCAGGAAGGCAACACGGACAACTGGGAACAGCACGCAGGAATCAGTCCTGTGTTTTGAAGGAGTTTCACGTGGATCTCAGTTCATCTGTCTCCACGGACCTCCTGACACCACTCCTTGCTGATGAGACAATGCCTCCAACTCTGGCCGACCCAACTGCCACTGAAATCTTACCATCAACGTGCCCTCTGGGAGCACAAACTGGCCCTGTTTCCAGTCTGAAGAAGGGCACAATTTGTCCCCACATAGATTTAAAAAACCAACATCCAACCTGAGCCAAGAGTATGGTAGTTACTTAAAACTGAAAGGCCTTTAAAACATCCCGTGCATGGGCATCTAGAGGCTGTGTTTACATTTAACATTTCACACTGACTGGACAGTGAAACCAAACTGGTTGGCATCACTTATTAGGGTTATCAGTTTCCTGTCCCAGTTTTCCTTCACTACCCTGGTGATACAGCTGGTCAGAAACCAGAATTTCTGTCTTGCAGAGAAGTCTAATATTTCAAAATGTGTATTTGTTCCAAATGGGAACAAAAAACTCAAAAGTTTTTCTCAGAACAGAAACAGCAAAAGAACCAAGCTGGTGCCATCAAAAATAGTTCAGTCTGACAATGTCAAAACACTATAATATGAAACAATCGGTATATTACATCATATTCAATAAGGTTGAAATTAATGTAATATTAACATAGAAACAATGATCCACTTGAAACTAAAGGTTTTGATATTATCAAAACAAAATGTGATTATCAAAATAACATATTTCAGCACCTTCTGGTCAATTTCATTGAAAATCAACATGTTCCCACAAAAAATGTTCAGTTTCAATGAAGCTACCTTTTTTCCAGCTAAAAAATGTTCTGCTGAAAATTCTTCCGCCAGCTCTGCCCAAGGATGTGGGATTTGAATATCCAACAGTGCAGAGAAATATGTTTAAATATTACAAACAAAATCCTTCTTACTGAAATTAAGGGAAAAGAAACCGAGCCATCCTAAGCCAAACTGCAATCTCAACATAAGCAAAACTCTCAATGAAATCAAACCCTTTGGCCCACCAGACCCTCCCCCAAGTACTTACACCAACAAAGCCTTTGATGAATGGTGTCTGCATGGAGGAACTCCCCTGGGCTTGAAATCAATGGAGGTTTTGATCTACTGGAAGGACCGGGCAATTTGGTACTAATACTTCTCTGTTCTTTATTAGATTCGTTTAACTTAAAAAAAAATAATTTAAACTTGGAATCAAAACCACTTGGATGGTGCCTCTTTACAACAGACAGACTTTCAGACGGATAAAAGTTTTAGCTAGTCATCATGTCTGTTCATCAATAATACCTCTGGGGGAATTAGCCATTGAAAACCTTTGTTGTTCCCTTTAAGTCTAAAGCAGATGAAGCTACCTGATGAGGTTAGGGTGCAAATGTGTAGCCAATGATATGCAGGAGCATCACTGAACAAAGAATCTGGCCTGCAAAGGTGATACTACAGAAGAAGTCCAAATGTGGGCTGGTTGTCAGATGCCTGTTCATATGGCCCTGCGCACAGCTCTGGGTTCAAGATCCTCTTGCCTCTTTGGGGGATCACGTGTATACAAACCATGCACCCAGCATGACCCCCTGTGGCTCTTGTGATGATGGATCTGAGAAACAGCCTCTCCGGAGCTCAGCACCCAGGAATCCAACTGACCATCTTCCACCCGGCAGAGGGGAGAATCAGTAGCTTATTACATGGTTTTGAGCGGCGAGCACAGCCAGCCAGAATATGGCCTTTCAGATCTGAGTTCTGTGTCACAATCGATGTCCCGTTCCTTTTCAACAGGTGACCAGTGTGTATATTATGCCACAGCTCAGGCTACCTCTGTAAGCCAGACAAAACCTCCGTTGTTTCCTAGAGATTGTTACAGGAAGTCAACAATTCAGGGACAAAATAAACCAAGAATGCTGAAGCAACGAAAACTACACACTTTCACTACAGTAAAACATCTTCCCCTGCCTTTTAAGAAGATCAAGCAAACCATCAATTCTGTACAGTGTAAATCTGATTTAAATAGCCATGTTGCAGTGAAATGATTTATATATAGAAAGATCAGGGCAGAGGATAGAAAGAAAAGACGTTGTGTTGGAAGAAACCCTGGATGATGTGTTTGCATTAAGAAATACGGAAAACTCCTTCAAAACTGAAATCCTTTATTCCATGTATAATACTTAACTGAAATTACTGCTGGAGACACGAAGGTAAAAAAAAAAGTTACAAAAAGTATTTTTAGAATAGACGACCTTAGAGCAATGCACTAAAAGGGATACAACAAGAAATTCAGATTGGTAAGATTTCTTGTAAAATAATTTTAAACCAGCATTTCTTTGCTAAAGGGCAGCTGGCCACTCTAACTGTACCCATGACATTACACCCACCAAAGCAGGCAGCCAACCTTTAGCAAGAAAATACAATCAAGTGGTTTAAAATTCCTCGTACAAGAAATCTGACCAATCGGAATTCGTTGGGTCCCTTTTTGTGCATTGCTGCAAGGTTGTCTATTCTAAAAAACCTGTTTTTATATTTTTTATAATTCTTAGTCCTGCAGGGGACTGGATTAGATGACCTGCCAAGCTCCTTTCCACTACTACACTACAATTGCTATGATTTTGTGTGTCCCGATTCATCAAAATCAATGGTAAGATTCTCTCTAGACCAGTGGTTCCCAACATTTTCTCTGCCGTAGCACATCTTGCTACCTTTAATTAATCTGAGGCACACCACCATATAGTTTCCAAATAAACTCATTAATATTCATGAGCCAATGAGCCAATCCAGATCTCTTCGAGTAGTTTTTCAAAAAATTTTGTGGCACACCTGCGTGCCGTGGCACACTGATTGGGAAACACTGCCCTAGACTTCACTGGGTGTTAGATCATGCTAGACAAAATGAAAATTCAGTCTGATCATTCAGATCCAGATTTACAGGACAGAGCTGGGTACATAAACATGCCAACAACAGGCTGCACAAGGTGTGCCAAGTTCTACAATGCTCGCACTGGCTACTGTCTTCTTTAACGTGGAAGCGCAGCCCTCCATATCTCAGATTGCCATGGCGGGCCAATGGAACTGCTGCTGGGCACCAGAGTCGACAAAAGCCACACCTCTGTTAAATACCGAGGCATCTGCAATCAGCACCATTTTATGCAAATCAGGGGTCAAGTTACAAGCATGATGGGCCTTTAAACAAGCAACAGTCAGGTACCTCTGCTGTACAGCATCAAAAACACCAGACAACAAATCAATGCCGAATGAATGCAGCCGCTGGCTTCCAAAGTATCCCACAGGGGAGTGCAGAAAGTTCTCCTTGCAGTGTCCCATACTATATTACTAAACCAATAACAGAAGACTGGGAGAACTTTAGATGGTATCATTGCAACAGGCTGTGCTCCCGCTGGAACATTATTTTATGAACTTCTCTGCAACCACATTGGCAAGAACAAATATATTCCTTCCTTCCTTCCTCAACCACACAGCTGATGAAACAGAAACACCAAGAATAATTCAATTCTCCTAATTTATTCCTTTAATCTCTAATTATAGGCCTGATCCTGAAGGTGTTACTCATATGAGGAGTCCCAGTGACAGGCCGCTCCCAGAATTTGGTCCGGCGTGCTGCTGTGAACCCCAATCCCCACTCTCGAACTTCAACTTACCCCGCTTTGCCAGGTGGCCATTCACTCCTGACTCAGTTAGCACAAACCTCCTGCGTGTAATCAGTCCCAGACACTGGGGGTACGCATCCTCTGGCCACTCAGGTGACAGTCCCCAAGCGAGCACTCCCAGCCCCCAGATGCCACACTAGGAACTCCAGTCCTACAGGAAATGGGTCCCCTCCCCAGTCACCACAGACTCGCATCCATCCATTTATCATAGAAATAATAGGCCCAGCCTCATTGATTCACACCCTCTGCAGTCTACAAAGCTTCAGATAAAACAAACACTGGCTTATTTATTGGGATATGATTTTAAGTGAGTATATAGCAAAGCAACGTAGAATCATTTAATAAAGCAGTCAGGTGTTACCACAAGTAAATAAAGGATGCTGTTTTAATAACACTATTCCAAGGTTATTCGTTAGTCTATTTCCTTATTCTTACCCACAAGCCTGATTACTGGTGGTGTTCAACCAGCTTAGGCCCTCCTGGCCATATGGATAGGCTCAATATCATGCAGTTGCTTCCAAAATGGTGTTTCTCTGGCCAAAGCCAGGAGTTTCAATCTCTCTCTCGCTCTCCTTTCCCAATCTTCCTTGGCCCCTCCCTTTCTGTGGCGGTGTGTGATTTCCTTTATCTCACTTGAGCTAGCCAGTGGTTTTCAAACTTAGGATCAGGACCTAGTACTGGGTCGCAGATCCTCAGGTACTAGGTCGCAGCACCCTGTGCTGCCACTGCCTAAATACTAGAATGCATTGCTCAAAGATGTAACTGGTGGGTCAAGGGCATAAATAACTTTTTTCAACTGGGTCCCGAGGCAAAAAGTTTGAAAACCACTGAGCTAGGCAGTCCAGTTTGTATTGCCTTCGTCATGAAATTCTCCAGCCTCTGTGCTGGAGACAGTCCTGAGGGTCTGTGCGACTTAACATGCTTCCCATCTGTATGCATACATGATGCCGCAGGGAATGTGATACCATAACAATACGGTAAAGCATTCAAAAGGGAACCTTGCATAGCAGAACTGGCATCAAATCAGACACTTACATTGCAAAAATGAACAGAAAACTTACACAAATCATAGCCCATTGTGCATCATGTGACAGTCCCACTGAAGCCAACAGACCTACTCGTGGGAGTAAGGACTCCTAATAAAAGTCGGGCTTGCGGAATCAGGTCCCTTAGTTTCTACAGCTGTATGGAGTCTTTGCACAGACACTGAACTTCCCTGGAGGCAGATTAGCCCAAAGGGCTTGAAATAACTGACTGGGATATCGAAGCAAGTCAACAAGCAAAGCAGCAAACTGCAAGAGCCCAATCATGCAGCCTTTAAATGAGTGGTCTCACTGATTTACACTGGGCTTCTTATGTGAGTAAGAGCTCGAGGGCTGGCCCCAGAAACGTGACTTATCTGCAACCTAATCCACTTCCCTTCCAGAATAAAGGCACTTAATGAGAATTTGCGAAGATTTATGACCATAACAATCACCTCTTCTCCCCTTCCTCCCCCTTCTGTGTCAGCAAACAGTTTGGGTTACTCCAGTATTCACAAGGGAAAGAAAAATGTAATTAGTAGCTAAGAAATACTAATGCGTACATGAGAAAGAGAGAGATTGGATGGCACTTTTATCCTCAGGTTTTTTCATCACTTGTTTTCTCTTCTGAACGCTGGGAAAAGAAACCAACTACTCCCATATGCCTAACTTCTCTTTTGGTGCTTCAGAAGATAAGGGGAGTGAAATCCTGGCTCCAGCGAAGTGAAAAGGAGCCCAACTGAGCCAGGTTTCCACCCAGGAACCAAAGATTCAACACAATTAATCACCAGAGTACCCCGATGGTAGCAGCACTACTGTGCTACGTAAGGGCTATTTGTCTCAGTAAGAGTTTATAAGGTTAGGTCCTAAAACAGCACCAGCTACTTATGAGAAACGGAGAGAAGTGTGTTGCTGTTATGGTAGCACCGCCATGCCTTTAAAGTGTACCATTTAGGATACGACCACTGAGTAGCTAGACGCCGCAATTCTCAACTCGTGCAGACATACAAGCGCTGGCTCTCCACAAGCAATCACAAAACACCAGTAAAGGATGGCTCTATACTGAAAAGTGACATCAGCAGAATCACGTCAGTCAGGAGTGTGGAAACACCGCCGTGCTGACCGATACATCTCTGCCGACACGACCTGCAGCATCCATGCAGCTATGCCTGTGGACGAGGTGTGAGGAGGTGGCATTCCCACACGAAGATAACATCCCCTTCTGGAGGGACAATCTCCATCATGGAGACATGCCCTCAGGCTAGCTGTTGGGGGTGATCCTGCCTGACCCCCAAGGCACATTCTCAGGTGACTGGGTCAACTGGTGCCATTGTGACCACACTCCTACTTTTAGGCACTAGCTTGAACGGTTAGTGCATGTACATTTACCCCAAGTGAGAATTATAGGCCCCAGCTGCTGTGTGGATGTACCCTCAGTCTTAACTGCAGGAAAATGGGCCTAATCCCATTCCCCCTGCAGCCTCACAGTGTTCAGACACTGTTTTTCCTGACACTGGACCCTGGCAGCTTAGCCTACAAAGTCTTCGACGTACAGTGCCAGATTCTCAGGACTGCTCAGCACCCACAAACAGGATCAAGTCTTCATGACAGCTCCATTCCCAGTTAGGCACCCAGATCTGAACCATGCTCCTGCAAGAGTTCACAGCTCTGCACTGAAAGCCTGGTTGTAAGGGTCACAATGGGATCTGTGAGCGGCAGAGTACGTAAGAACTTCTGTCTGCTTATTTAGGTGCCTAAGTAGGAACTGGGCTCTTTTGAAAGCCTGGCTCTATCACCCACCTCCTCACATTCAAAACGAGGTGCTTTCCGAAATGACTAGAAACAAAACAAAAGGATGCCCTTGTCCCTATATTTTCAGCTTCCCACAGGCAAGAAATCAAAGACAAGTCTCATTTGAAAATGCTGACAAACAAAAACCAACCAACTCACCCGTTGGTTTATCCCCCCAAAATATCCATCCAATAGAAGCTCAAGACCCATGGGGTGTTGGATATATTTAATGGATGTTGCTTTTTAATCTCCCCCCTGTATATACACTAGATGGCACTCTATATCGTGAAGTGAGGAGATGTGAGTTAAGCTCCCAAGGCTCCCCAGCAATGTCAGATTCTGCACTTGTAGCAAGGCTCTGGAGGAAAAAAAAAAAAGTCCTGCCTCATCCCTTGCCAGAAGACACTCTGAAGCTACAGGAACACATGTCGGGTTTTCCTCACAATGGAGGAATTTCACCCACACAAACCCGAGGTTCACTTTGTAACAGGAATGCCATTTACCAGGTTCTCTGTTTTAGGTGCTTGTACAACCCAACCACCATAGCATCAGACCCTTTCGCAACTTTATGCATTTCTCCTCACAACACAACTGTGAGGCAGGGTGGGGCTACTATCTCCACAGAACCGATGGGAAACTGAGGCAGGTTCCAACCTGGAGGCAACATGATCATCAACTCAGGTGTGCTTGGGTGACCTCAGATTTCAAAGAACTAGGCACCTCTTCCAAAAACATTTAGAATTCTGGCTTCATGTAAATAAGCTTTTCTGAATCCCCACTTTCCCAACACTAACCCTCTTGGAACAGGGTTAAAAAAAAAAATGACAACACCATCCTGGAACACAAGGATTTGGAAGCTTGAATCAGTTTTACTGACCAAACTTCTGACGAGCACACACTGGGTGTGTGGATGAATCAGGAATTAAAAAACAAAAAGAATCAAGATCAAGCAAATGCTCGAATATAATTATCTGACCACAGAGAATACAAACAACATAAACGCTTGCAGTTCTGGTATCTTGGGGACACATCAACATCTAGAAACCAAAGACTTTGTCAGCCAAGCTGCATGACAGAGGGGGGAAAAAATCTCTTACCCTGAGGATATTTGTACGGTACATAAAGTCTCCCCTACCAGGCACAGCAATATAACTGAGGATGGTTATGGCTTACAATTGCTAAAGCATCTCTCCTTAGAGAGCAGAGAGCTTTTCGTATTTACATCAAATAGTTTGCTCTGTGATACTTCACTCAGGATGGCCGGCCATCTGGCCTGCTCCCACTTCTCATTAATTGCTCTAGTTCTTTTTAAAACATTTCCCCCACTGTATATACGTAACCCAACCCAAAATGCATCCTCTCCTCTGGTCTCTCACAGAGTGGCAAATGGCTCCTGCTCCGCTCCTCTGAACTTTGCTGTCCAGATAAGCCTCCGGCCATGACCTCGCAATAGTGGGCAAACTCCAGGGTCCCTGAGGATCAGATTTCATCTCAGATGCTTTGTGTGAATAGGGATTGAGACACAGGGGCTGGGAAACTCACTACTCAAGAAGGTCCTTTACAGCTGCTCCCAGCTGCTAAGAATTTGCTTTTCCTCCCATCCTTTTCAGGAACTGAAGAATGCTCAGTTCACAGGGACACTCAAGCATTATTGGCTGGCTTGAAAAAAACCAAGAGGGCCCCGATACCAAGACACTGAACTTTCAAGTTCTTGAGGGACCAGGGAGGAAACTCTCAACCTGACAGGATAACCTTGAGTAATCTTTCATCTCCCGCAGAACACGGTAGTCTAATGACATTAGCTCAGCTTTTCTCTAGTGGAACTGGCAGCAGCATTACAAAGGCAGGGAGATTAAAACATATGAAATAATCGCGCCCTGTGTGAGTGACAGCATAATGACATTCCGGCGGGCGACTGAATCAGCACACGGCTAACAAAGGATCAGAGCAAAACAGTGAGGCTCACGATACAAGCAACAAACACCCATTTTTCTTTCAGACATTTCTTACTTGACTCCATTAACCGTACAGACTTGATGTTTTCCCCAGGCTGTACACAGTCATGTCGGGCAGAGGGGATGGGTGCCCAGCTCTATTAAAACACAGGCTCACCTGTTATTGAACTCTGTCAACTCAATAGACTTGTTCAAGACCAGAGCAGAGATTTAAAGTCAATGAGACCATTGTGAGCTGTTTCCCCTCCTCATGAACAGAGTAGTCGCAAAACTCAAATGGAGAAAGCTGTGACAGGCACTGAATTACCTTTGCTATTCAGCCCACATGCAAGCACACATGAAGGTGTCACACCTACCCCTCAAAAAAACCACAGAGATTGTTTTTAAATAAACCTCACTGGAGGAGAGCTGCCTTTTAAATGGACGCAAAGCAGCCTACAAGGAGAGGATTATTCCACTTGATTTAACATACAGCATTTTAGATCAGTTTAATTTATTGTCCGGAACCACAGTAGGTGCGGAGGCTTTCACTTCCTAGCTACAAGTTCTTTGCCTGAGGAGTCTGCTACCCCACAGGTACTGCAATTTAATTCATCGATTAAAAAAATAATCTGATCTGGCTCCACTTCTGGTATCTGCCTCTCCAAACACTTATGTCCCCATTAAAAGGATTTCATGATATCGTGCAATCTCTATCAAAGCTGTGCTTTTATTCCCAAGAGATGTTCTGCCTTTCTCTTACCAATGCGATCAACGTTGCTTCTCTCTTCTCAGCCTGTGAGGGGCACTCTTGCGACAATATACAGTCTAATCTGAATGATCCTTTATGAATCCAAACACATCAACTTCATGAAACATGTAAAATCCACTGATCTCCTCCCTCCTCTCTTAGGCCTGTTATTTAGCTGCTGCTGTCAACACACATCTACAACTATTAGCATCTAAAGGCTTTTCCATCTCAGTGTTAAGATCCAGGCCTGGTTTATTACTTTTTAGGTACAGCATTCGGTGCCGACGGAGATTCCCTGAGGCCGCTGAACGTGAACTAAAATGTTTATATCCTGTAACAATGCTGTTTAGTCTGCCCTGCTTGAAAACAAAAACAAATCTGAAACCCAAGACATTGATTCTGAAGATAAGCAATCAAGAGATACTGGCAAACATATGGCGATATTTCCAGTGGCTGGTCTTACTCGAAGATTACGACAAATGCACGGAAAGACTTTTTTAAAATAACTGTTTATAAACAGGGCCATTTATCTGATCACGTAGTTTCTTTCTTGATCCTGCAGCTCTGACATCACTGGCACGTGTGTCAGTAAGGACTGCTCCCATGAGTAACGGTTGCAGGACTGGGTCCCTAGTCATGAATAATCCCACATAAAGAATTCACGAAACTTCGGTCTCCAAAGAGCTAACAGCGAAAGAGTGAAACTCAGGCCATCAAACAGCAAACAAATTGAAACAATTAATGTAAACACTCAAGTATCGAATGGTAAAACTGTGATGACGTGAAGCGTCTGAAGAGGAACTACTCACATGGGCGAGAGCCCCCAGATCAAGCCCAGACTCTGAAAATGAAATCTTCAAGAGTAAGAAATCTAATGTGCAATAATGTATGCGACAGGAAGAGGGTCTGGCTCTGTATTACTTATCCAGGCAAAGTTTTCAGGATTGGGCCAATCCACAGAATCATTTCCTCCGCAATGGATCAAAGAATCCACTGTCAAGGGAACAGATTTCCTGAAATTACCCACCATAAATAATGGCAGACCCTGTTCCAAAGCCATGTGTTTATTTTTCAAAGTCAAGAGTTGATTAAAGTTCTTGACATTTTCAGATTTGTTTTTAATATTTCCTTTCTGATATAAGGGCAATGCAAGGAAAATTGGATAAGCGCTCGGTAAAAATATAATTCCGTAGACAGCTTCAGCCCTCACAAGAGGAAATTTTTATTCTCAGAAAAACATGTACCGTGCAGTTTGTGAAAATGAAGTGCATTCTACTATGTGATATACAGAAAGACAGTGGTCTCCTCTCTCCATTTACAAAACCACATTGCACAAACACGGGGGCTAGCCTTGGACTTTCAGTGTTACCATATTGCTGATTTCAGTACAGTCGTCGCAATCTTAACTAAGCAGCACCTGCCATTAAACCATTAAATCAGAACTAAACGTAAATGAGATACAAGTTTGGGGTGACTTCAAAACCCTTCTTGTTTTGCCTTGTTTGCTGGATATAAAACCCTGACCTTTCTATTGTGCAAAAGGAGAACACCCTATTCTTAGACTGAACAGGTCATTTTCATATAAACTTGCCAGAGGATACAACTTTATCACCCTTAAATTATGATGACAGATGAGAAAAAATAATCTAACTAACAACCCTAGGAATATTGCCCTATGGCTTCAATTTCTGTTTTCACAATGTCAAAGGTCTTCCCCTTCCCCTTCCCCATCCCACCCCCGCAAATGAAAAATTAATTAACAAAAAAACAAAACAAAACACCTTAACATTTGCTTTCTTTCCTGACTTTGTTCATGGCTATTTATAGATCATTACTTTCACTGACATTTCTATTCATTATTATCAGATTGCTCCAAATTATATGGGTGAAACTTGTCGCTTTCTTCACACTTACATGAAGGAAAGATATTTTTAAAGACTCTGGATTCTTAACGAGTTGGCTGTCTAATTCCTGTAATACCGGATAACGTGTTTAATTCCACGCTGTCAGTTGCTACTTCAAAATATTTGATTTTACAACTACAACAGCAACTTTAAAGGAACTCAGTTTTAAGGCTCTGACCCATGTCAAATTCTTCTTCATTAAAAAGAAAGATGTGCCAGGCATTTTGCAGAAAACAAAAAATCAAACCAAGTTTTGCAGTGTATTGCTAAGTTTTCATTTACTTTTCATACAGTTTAGTTCTTGTACAGTGAGACTTTTTTTAAAAAATTGAAAGTTCATTTTTCTTGGAACAAGACTTTTTTTTAAAGACCAGCTAAAGAAATGATCATATGAAGCTGGCGTCAAAAATTATCAGTCAAATTTCCACTGACAATAATGATTTGGGCCCTGATCCTTCAAACTTGAGTAATCCCACCATATGTGTGGAATTAACTACAAAGGTGTTTGCACCTTCCTTAGCTCATTATTTCACTTGATTTTTTTTAATAAGTCTTTTAGATCATCAAACAGAAAAAAAAATGATACCACCTTGAGCCTGACTTCAAACATAGTTTGTTATCAACTTAGGCCTGGCCTACACTACAGAGATAGGTTAATTGCAATTGCCCACACTAAAATGTAGCTCCCGCCAAGGTAACTGGCCGACCACACCAACTTCATGACTCCACCTCTGTATGGCACAGCACTTAAGGCAATGCAGTTGGGTTGGATGAAGGGTCAGCGCAGACACTATGCTGCTGCCTCTCAGAAGCTGTCCTGCAATGCTACAGGCTGTCAATTAAATCAGTGCAAGCACTCCTGGTGAAGAGATGCACTGCCTGACAGGCTTAGCACGAACGTGTAAAACCAATTCAATTTCCACAGTGGCTGTGCCTCAGCGTAATCTGTGTCAACTTAATTCTGTAGCATAGACTTAGCCTTCAGAATACACCTTTGAAAAAAAAACACCCTGAACATCCTTACATAGTACTTCCGTTCTTTAAGGAGGTGGAAGGGGTGTAGATGCCAGTTACATTTTGTTGTTATCCCTAAGGAAGCCTTAAGAAGAAAAAGGAACAAGGAATCCTGTGACACCTAAAGACTAGCAGATTTATTTCTTGCATCAGCTTTTGTGGGAGAAAATCCCACTTTGTCAGATGCTCCGAGGAAGTTGGATTTTCTCCCACTTAACCACATGCAATAAATAAATTTGTTAGTTTTTAAGTGCCACAGGACTCCTTGTCTGTTTTACTGAACTAGACTGACACAGCTACCCCTTTGGAACTTGAGAAAAGCAGCCAGTCACCAAGATCACATGTTACAGGTGATTGAAAACACAGCTCATTTCAAGAGTCAAAAAAAAAAAAAGTTTGGCTGCAGCCTCTCCACATCCTGCACTCTCCCGGCACTGATGGAGTTCAGACGAGTGCTGTCACCCCTTCTTTCCCCCCTCACTGTGCCCCCTACACTGATGGAGCTGGGGACAAATGAAGACATGCTAATCGTGTTGCACAGCCTGATCCTGCCAGGCATTTGGGAAAGGAAGGCAATGCTGAGGGGAGGCAGAAGCAGCTCTGAGGACTGGGGCTGGGAAGGGCTTTTGGAGTCAGGGCTGGAGGAAGCACCACAGGGCTGGGAAGGATTTCTGGAACATAGGGAGGGTGTGGGGTAGGGCTACCGAGTGTCTTTGGGGATCAGAGCAAGTGGCTGGGAGCGTGTAGGGATCAGGGCTGGGGGGCTATGGTGATGATCAGGGATGAGGGACTACTGAGCGTCTTTGGGGGCTATCAGGCATCTCTAGGGATAATGGCTGGGGAGTTTGGGGATTGGGGTGGCAGCAGTGGGGTGTCTTTGTGGATCAGAGCAAATGGCTGGGAGTGTGTAGGGATCAGGGCTGGGGGCTGTGGTGATAAGGGAGTACAGAGCGTCTCTGGGGATCGGAGCAAGTGGCAGGCGGCACATAGAGGTTAGGGCTGGAGGGCTGTGGTGATGAGGGACCGCTGAGTGTCTCTGGGGGGCTATCGGGTGCCTCTAGGGATAATGGCTAGGGGGCTTGGATGGCTGCAGGGTGCCTGTCGCTGGGGATCAGGGCTGGGGCAATGGGGTGTCTCTGGGGATCGGAGCAAGTGGCTGGGAGTGCAGAGGGATTAGGGCTGGGGGCAATGGGGTGTCTCTGGGGATCGAAGCAAGTGGCTGGGAGTCGAGGGGGATTAGGGCTGGGGGCTGTGGTGAGGAGGGTCTGCTGAGCATCTTTGGGGGCTACCAGGTGTCTCTAGGGATCAGGGCTAGGTGACCTGGATGGCTGTAGGGCGTCACTGGGGATCGGGGCTGGGGGGCAGTGGGGCGTCTTTGGGGCTCAGAGCAAGTGGCTGGGAGTGGATGGAGGTTAGGGGTGTGGTGAGGATCAGGGATGAGGCACTACTAATGTCTCTGGGGTCTAAGAGGCACCGCTAGGGATAATGGTGAGGGGTTGGACGGCTGCAGGGTGTGAGCAGAGCTGGGAGCAGTGGGGCGTCCTTGGGGCTCGGAGCAGGTGGCCGGGAGCATGCGGAGGTGAGGACTGGGGGCTGCCAGGCTCCTCTAGGGACCTGGACGGCGGTGGGGCGCCGCCGGGGATCGGGGCTGGGGACCGCGGGGCACCTTTGGGGCTCGGAGCAAGTGGCCGGGGGCGGCGGGGGTCAGTGCCGGGGCTGCGGTGACACGAGAGTCTTTGGGGACCAGAGCGGGCGGCAGGGAGGACGCGGCCGGGGCGAGCGGCAGGCGGCGCCAGGGATGCGGGGCTCGGGGCAGGGCAGGCGGCCGGGTGTCCCGGGGCGGTACCGGTACCTGTACCAGGCGAGGCCCCGCGGGTAGGCGCGGTCGAAGAAGTGGGGCTCGGCGCCGGCGGCGCGCAGGTCGGGGTGCAGGCGGAGCGCCTCGAGCAGGGCGCGGGTGCCGCCCTTCTTCACCCCCACGATGATGGCCTGGGGCAGCCGCCTGCGCCCCTCGCCCGGGGGCGGCGGCGGGACCGGCGGCGGGGCGGCGGCGGGGGCCAGGCGGTGGCAGGCGTAGAGGGAGGCGAGCAGGGAGAGGAGGGTCAGCAGCATCTTCCTCCCCACGCCGCGGGGCCGGGGCCGGGGCAGGGGCTCGGGGCGGCCCGCCCCGCTCCCCGCCATCCCCCGCCCCGCTCCGCTTCACGCCGGCATCGCCCCGCGCCCGGGGCGGCGAGGGGGCGGGGGCTGCGCGGCCGGTCCGCGCCCGCGGGGGACGGGGTCTCCGCCCGGCCGCGGCTCCGGCAGCCCGCGGGAGAAGGAGCGCGCAAAACCCGCCGGGCGGCCGCTCCCGCAGAAATCCCGGCTCTGCGCCCAGCCCGGCCCGGGTCCCAGCCTAGAGAGCCAGGGGCCCTGACACCCCGCAGGTGTCGGCTGGGGAGAGACTTGGGGCAAGTTACTGAGCACCCCTGATAGCCCCCCGCACACACACCTTCCCCTACCCCCAGTTTCAAATCCTAGGCAGTAGGTGGCCTAAAGGAGCTGGTCCTGTTAAATCTTACAGGATTTCAGGTGACTTCTGCAAAGCCCTCTTCTAAACCAGCTTCTAGAAGTCCTTGCAGCAGTGGGTCCCAACCTTTCAATGCTCCCTCTAAGGGTGATGATGCAGCTGAATAAGATATGGATACAGATGAGCAAATTAGGGATGTAGCTGAGCAAGTTCCTCAACCTATATTGGGCCCCTTCCCTGCTGCCCGCTGCTCCCCACCCCAGCATACCCATAACTTGCTCAGCTGCATCATCACCTTAGAGGGAACATTGCTGGGGACCCCTTTTTAACAAAACAAAACTTTCTGGGCCCCCAACTGACTGTGGCGGTGCCACTGGGACATCTGGCCAGCAGCGGTGCTGGCACCGTGGCCCACACCACCAAGCAGACAAGCTGCAGCCCCATCCTGCTGCCAGCATCCAGCCACGGGCGGGGAGAGGCAGCCCCGGCGGGGAGCATCAGGGCTGTAGCTGGAGTCTGGCCTCGGTAGAGAGAGGCTCCGAGGACCCCCGGCAACATGTCTGCAGACCCTGTGGGTCCCCCGAGCACAGGTTGGGAAGCACTGCCTTAGAGAATTACAAAATTCCAGAGCAGTGGTTTGCAAACTCTTTTCCTGAGGACCCAGTTGGAAAAAAAAAATCATTTATGCCCATGACCCAGCAATTATATCTTTCAGCAACACACTCCAGTCTTCTGGCAGCGGCAGCAAGGAGGCCACAACCTGGTGCTTGAGGGTCTGTGACCCAGTCCTGGCTCCCAACCCTAAGTCTGACAACTAGGGATTTCCCTAACACCTCCCTTATGTCCCCCCAGACACCCCAGAATTTCCCAACACCCCCCAGTTGTCAGCTGGTAACAGCGTTATACCAATTTAGTGAGCACCCCCACACCTCCCCCCCCAGTTTCAAGTCCTGGGGAGAATGCTGTTGACAACCGCTGACCTAAAGGACCCCATCCTATTAAATCTTACAGGACTTTAGGTGACTCCTACAAAGCCCTGTTTTAAACCAGCTTCTAGAATTCCTTAGAGAATTATAAAATTCTAGAGCAGTGGTTTTCAAACTTTTTCCTCGGGACTCAGTTGAAAAAACTCATGTATGTCCACGACCCAGCAATTACATCTTTGAGCAACACACTCCAGTCTTTTGGCAGCGGTAGCAAGCGGTGCTATGACCCAGTGCTTGAGGGTCTGCGAGCCAGTACTGGGTCCCGACCCTAACTTTGACACCCACTGTTCTAGGGGATAGAAAGTCCATTGAAAGGCGCTCAGTTCTCTATGAAATTATGCGGGACTTGCCCATACATTCCACCTATCAAGGCAAATTTGGATCGTAGGCCTGTCCGCTGTCCGGCTCTGTACTCATCCACTTAGCTTTTCAGATCATATCCATCCCCATGGTATTGGGGCACGCCTTGCTGATTTTGGACCCAATTCTGCACCGTTTATCCACATGAGTAACTTCATCCCACTGAAGTCAATGAGACCACTCAGAGGTGTAAAGTGGGACATCCTCATAAATCTTTGCAGGATTGGAGCCATAGATTAGCAGGAGGCAATTTATAAAGTACCTGAAATCTCAAAGCCAGATCCAGCCCCAATAAGTTCGATGGACCGTGGCTTTCAGAATCAAGTAGCATGATAGGGCTCTCGGTCTCAGTTTGTGATAAATATACACATATTGCTTTCAGAATTTACTATTCTCCTTTGAGAGTAAATAAAATGTTGAAATAGCTTTCAGCTTCATGCCTGGAATGCCTGATACTAAAGGCTTCATTATTTCATTGCCTGTGGGAATGTCCTTTTAATATGAAATGTTTGTCATAGATTACAGAATTTTTAATCAAACCTGTACATGAAAGACTTGACTTAGATCTTTTCTTCTGTTTATTTGGTGTGAATCTAGCTAAGCAATTAAACTTCAGCTACTTGGAAGTAGAGCTTATGTATTTTCAAATTATTTAATGAAGATAAAAAAATGTGCAATGAATATTATTTAGTCATCTGCAGAGCTTCTTGAATTATACAAATGCATTTGTAAGTAGGAAACAGACTATAATTCATAACACATATTTACAAGGAATAGTCTACCAGGTTGGCTTAAAAATTTAATAACACTTTTTTTTGTCTCTTTTAGCAAATAAACATCCTTAATTTTTGGTTTTCAAAATCTAGATTCACGTCAGATACACAGTAATCAGAAAAGTTTGCTTATCTAAAATTAGTGAAACTGACTGCTAACTTTATGGGTTTTAGGCAAGATTTAGCATGGTATTTAGGTACTTAAAGATGCATGTAAGTGTGCCAAGTCAGTAGTATTTACTAAAGGACCTCAAGAAGTTAGGCATTTAACTCCAGTTAGACACCTATCTGCATCCTTAAGTACCTAAAGACTTTGTTAAATGAGACACCTTCTCCAAAGCTATAGAAATTTAATGAACAAATTTAGCTGACATCACTGAAATAAGAAGCAGGTTTTAGATAAGGAATCTGATCACTTTAGTGCAGCTTGATTTTGTTATGCTGATTGTTATGGGGTTTTCTTCCTCAGAGCCACAAAGCAAGCTGTATTTTCAATCTGAATAACTGCTATTTTAGATGAAGGAAAACAAAATCAAGAAAGAACAAAAGCCAAGTCTCCAAGAGAAAGAACGCCGGCAGAGAGCATGCATGCATGCATGGCACAGTACTGCCTACTCTTGAGATAGTATCACAAGTCTTTGCCAGTTGGTGGTTTTCTTAAAGTTCCAGAAGGCATGTAGCTTTCATTTGGAGAGGGGGAAAAAGTGAATTTTAGGTCCCCTTGTTACTCAGAAAACCTTGAAAATGTGGCTAGAATTCACATAAGAAGGCTCAGAAGTGAGAAGGCAGTAGAAATAAAATGTATTATTATTTAACACAATCATATGTTTTTTGTAGCCTGACTGACGATTTTTGAATGCTTGGGGTTGAGAATACTTGTGTCCATCCAAACAAGTTGCAGCACCTCTGTGAACAAGATGGCACTTTCAGAATGTAAAGGTGTACTATTACACAGAAGACAAAAGGCATCACTTTCATTACTGCATAACCATTCTGACGAAAGGCAATGAGACTGATGAGAATGATCGGCGTTTACTTTAAGGACCATCGTGATGCTTTTGGTGCATCAGCACATGGTAAGATGGGGCCCAAAAGACAGAACTGGCCCTTGAGTGAATTGGTGCAGGGGAAGGGGGGTGAAGCAAACACCCCTCTCTCCCCCAGGTTTTTTCACTTGCTCAAAGTTCGTTTAGGCTGCAGAGCCAGCGGGCCATGCCGTGACCACTTTTAATCAACGGTCCTGTACTAAATTAGTACAGCTGCTGCCTACGCACTTCAGAGGATTGCTTTAGCTCTGTGCTCACAATGCCTCTGAAATGTAACTGGTCTCCCTCTCCAGACAGATGGAGGGACAGCTGGGCCAAATTTCTGTGAGTGGAACAGGGGCAGTCGGTTCCTGTACACAGGAGTGCATGGGAGTCCCCCAGGAACTCAACTCCTGGTGGCACCCGTTTGTGCACTGCATGTGAAAGGAGGGGTGATCCCTGGGCCGAGGGAGACCCAAGGTGCCTCGGGGAGGATGGGGAGGGAATAAGCGAAGACAAGAATAGGGGCCCTGCTGGGAAGGGACCAGAATTTGACCTCCCCAAGAAACATCTAAACTGGCACCACTGCTCAGAGGCACATGCACAAATCCCGTTCACTTCGCTTTGGCAAAACGCATGGATCTGTGCACGGAGTTTAGCACTAATTAAGGATTGAGTTAATATTTCTATTCTAGATTTATGCATTTTGGGGAAAACACCATTTGCTGAATAGTTATGTTAGAAATATCAGGTGAGTACAGTTTGTTTATACGTGTTTGTGAACGGAATCTCAACTGTTTCAGTTTTAATGCAAAACCCCCCACATTTTTCAGCGCAACATACATGATTTTTAGGAAGTCTGGGCTTCAGAGCAAGTGTGCTTCACATTTTAGTTGCACCAAACATACTGATATTGTTTCGTATGTTGCCGCCATGATGGATTCATTTATATTTTTTCATTTATAGTTTTAAATGATCTACCTAGTTTTCTTAAGGTTTTGTATTACCAGCCACCACCATTTAAGTATCTTTCACAGTAGCAAAATCTCTAGTTTCTATCAAGTTCCAAAGGGTCAGCCATGTTGAGCAAAAGAAGCACAAGGATGTTTAGGACTCTTTGCTTCTTTTGCTGCTCTAAGAAGCTGTGTCTATGGCACAAGAAGGTGGGTGATGCTGTGAGTGTCATTGCAGTTACTGTGGGAAAGCTCCCTTGGTTTTGGCAGGATTTCTCAAAAATTTTGAAGGCTCTGGATTCATCTAATCTTTTCTGGAAGTTCATTCCATAGCCGCCTTGCAGGGTTGCCAATCATCTGTAAATTTATGGACAGTCAGCAAAAATATGTACAATTTTATCCATCAGTAGATCTGTAAACAAATGAAAATGTCCATAAAATTGGGAAGAAATAAAACATGTATTTTGACAATGATTATTGTTATTTAGAATCACTTCTTGTATCATAAAACTGATCTTGCCTTTATCATTTCTATTATTGCACATACCCGAAGAATCCAATAGATCAAGTAATGGATAAAACAATTATGAATTCTTTAATAGTGTGAGTGAATACACACCTTTGTGGCATTATTAGATGGTTTATGGTATCATTAGCAATGTCAGTAAAAAGTTTACCACGTCACTAAAGAAAAAAAATCAACTTTTAAGTCTTCATGTCAGTAAAAACGAAAATGCAAGGTTAGCAACCCTGCCAGCACCTTTTGATTGATTGCTGTTGTTATCCTGCATCTATCCACTTTTCTTTGTTTCACTTTCTTCTTCATTACCTTCTCCTCATTTAAATTGCTAGTTCTTTTTTAAAGATTTGATAAGTTACTGAAAAAGAAATAGTGCTTGAGGGACAGTTCCCAAATGGACCACTGTATTTCTTCAAGGAGATTCCTTGCTTTCAGCTGATTTCCAGGAAACAAAATTAAAAGAAAACAAAAAACTTATAGGCGATTTTTTTGGTGGGGGCGGGGAGAGGGAGAAGTGGAGAAAGTTCATTGTAAAAATGATTTTAGCACTTAGAATTTACAAGGCTTGAGTTAAAGCCTATTGAAATCAATGGAACTTACGCACCTGCTTAAGCAGGTGGGTAAGAGTTTGGCTGGGTCAGGACGACAGGGTGTGCCGTCAGGAAATCTCAGAGCTCCTTTCAAGGGTGGTTGAGAATCTCTCCCTTTTTACAGATGAGAGGTAAAAAAGAGTCTTCCTAGCTGCTTGGGCAAATCAGAGGTGCAGCTGGGAGCAGCTCCTAAGACCAGTTCCTCTCAGTGCTTTGTCCTTATCAAGATCCAAAGGGGCAGCCGGGTTAGTCTAGTTCAGTAAAACAAACAAACAAAGAGTCCTGTGGCACTTAAAGACTAACAAATTTATTTTTTGCATGAGCTTTCGTGGGAGAAAATCCCACTTCATCAGATGCTCCCACAAGAGCTCATGCAATAAATAAATTTGTTAGTCTTTAAGTGCCACGGGACTCCTTGTTCGTTTGTCCTTATCAGTGGATCATACCGCCTTGCCTGAAAGAACAGTTAATAGTAGCACTAACCTTACTTACAGACTTTCAGCAGACAGTCCTGTTGGCACTTGCTCACTAGCTTCCTCAAGTTCTCTTTTGGAGACTGAACAGCCCATCTGTGGCCCCAGCCCAACCACCCGACACAACTGCACATTTCCTTTGCTTCTATGGCTGGCAAGGAGCACAGCTTTCTCCTGGAAGTTAATGGCGAAACATTCACTGGCTTCAGTGGCAGCAAGATCTGGCCTATTATCAGAAAATATAGCCTATGTTTCCAAAAGTGGCTAATGATGGTGTGGGGGGGGGGTCACAAATTGAGTTGCTCCACAAACAGACATGATTTTTAAGACGTGCTGAGCAGATGCCCTCTGAGAATTGGATCCAAGTGGAGGGGAGTTGGGAGCCCAGAATTAGGAATCCCATTTGCAAACCTCAGCCTGTGCGCTGGTACCATTCTCTGACCTAGGGAGGTTGTTTCCATATGGCATCTGGGGAACTGTGAGTTACCATATGCACTTTAAGCCTTCAATATATCTTTAATGAGATGCCACTTACAGCCAGTACTGGAATTTCACTGGTTTAGTTGTTTTACGAGCTCCTTCCGTAACGTAGCTAGGACTAGGAGTTAAACTGAGAATTTGGAGGAGATGGGATGTGGATGCCTGTGGAGGGGGGAGAGGGGGTCACATATCCTGACACCTCATTATAAGGTTGGAAGTCAAAGGGAGCCACTGGATGTCAGGAAGCTGCTCCAGAAGAAAACTTCCCATTGTATCAGGGGAGATGGGGAAATGGACAGAAGAGAGAGAGCCAGATTGATAACCAAGGGGCAATCTGACCCTGAATGGGTTTGTGCGACAAAAGCCCCTTCATTTCGAATGAATAGGAACAATAGCTAGTGGGGAGGGGCGAGCAGCAGCCTGAGGATTTGAGAGCCCGGAGGAGAAGAGTCAATGGAGGGTCCTGTTTTACCCAAATCCTCTATTGATCTCAGTAATCTCCTGGGCTTTCCCCTCCTTCAAATTGCACTGAAAGTTCAAGGACTTTTTGCCTCCAAATTGTACATGTGTATTGTCCACTAGGCATTCCACTGCGGCCACTTAACTCATAGCATGCGTGATCCTAGACAGATTCAAAGCTGGCCCTTGGAAGACAAATACTGTTGCACGGATCAGTGGCTGCAGCGCTCCCCTTGCACTCTGGCTTTGTCCTGAAAGATTTTTCATCTCAGGCTGGGGGCTCACAGGCTCCATGCTCTGTAGATACCTCACTTTGCCTTTGATGAAGGGGAAAAAAAACACTTAGAGGAGTATTGTAGCATTAGTGGGTGCTGGTGCGGTTTCGGGGAGAGATGAAATGGGGGACAACAAACGGAATGACACTGTCGTACCCTGTCCTAGGTTTCAGATGTACTCCGCTCCCACCAGCTGGCATGAAGGAGGGCGTGTGGCCACAGCACCTTCAGGATGTCTCCTGCTATCATTCCTGGGTTGTTGACAGGCACTGGCATCCCATCTCTCGGGAAAGGAGCCGGCATCCCCTCCCAACTCTGAGCATCTGCCAGAGGCTGCCTGAATCTGCCCCACCCTCTTTACCCTTTGAAGGCTTCCCTGAAGAAAATGAATTGTGGTTTTAACCCAGAGGAACCTTCTGCTGGGATTTTTACAGAGCTGAATGAGGAAACAAGGCAGGATTGTTGATGGTTGCTAATATTTTCATTGTTTCTGTCATTAAATGAGGCTGAGCGTTGAGGGATGCTTCAGCAGAACAGGGCTAGCTCCTCGCCTGGTGGAGGTGAGAATAGTTCCCTTATACTGAGTTCCCACCAGCACAGGAGAGGGCCCATTGTCCAAGTTTTACCTACATACCCAGAAGCTCATTTCCTTCTCAGGGTTTCATGGGCTCAGACTGCAAGCTTTAGGGGGCAGGAACTGTTATTTTCCCCCACCACGTGAGTGCAGGGCCAAGTACAATGGGGCCTAGATTTTGGAGTGGGCACTGCAGGTGAAATATAGAGCTTCAGCTGGTGTCCATTTGTGGGCACAAGCCACAACAAAGGGTGAAGTCCCCAGATAAGCCACAGGAGTGATGGAAAATCCTGGGGACCTTATGCGCTGCTCGTGGGAGTGAAAAAGAATAGAGGGGGGCATGGAAGATGGGAAAGTAGAACTGGTACTCCAAGATATCCTTTCCTGGACTTTTACCTCCACTCTTCAAGGCTGGTGCTCTGCACCTAGGGGGCTCCCTGCAGCATCTGTGCAGTTCTCCACCTGTTTTGATGGGAGCTGCAGCCCATCCGTATCAGGTGATAAGAGACAGGTATGGACGGTGATTGCACCGTCGTGTCGCCCCCCTGACCCCTGTGATGCAGACTTCCTTAAGGCAGATCAATGGCTACAAACTGGCCATGAACAAATTCAGACTGGAAACTGGAAGATGGTTTCTACCCAACAGGGCGCAGGAGGTTCTGGAACAGCTTCCCAGTGAGAGTTGTCGGAGCAAACAGTTGTAAGAGAGAACCGGTCAAATTTATGAGCACAGTTGTGGTGGATGACCAGGGCTCAGCAGCCCTGAAGTCACTTTTGTTTTTATGTCTTATGGCCCTATGGCTCATGGTTCAAGGCTTCAGCTGAAACCAGCAAAGGTCAGGAAGGGTTTCCCCCCCAATGTATTCTGGGAGGTTTTCTTGGTCTCCTTTCATCAGGATTGTCCATGGCTGGAGATGAGAAACTGGGTGAGATGGGCCAGAGCACTGAGCAGGGACAAAGTTTTCTCTCAGATGCTTGTCTGGTTCGTTCTTATTCACATACTCAGGGTCTAACTGATCACTGTACAGGGGGTCAGGAAGGAATTTTAACTCAGGTCAGATTGAAGGTTACCTGGGGGTTTTCTCGCTGTCTTCTGCAGCAAGTCGCACAGGTCACTTGTCAGGATTGTCTGGCATTTCTCATGTAATCATTTCACTGTCATGGCGGGGACCTCAAGAACAGCTGCACTTCATTTCCTCCTACTCTGTGTCTGTGGCACATCATAGTCTGGTCTCCTGTTGGTCTAATTTAGAGTGATCTCATTTTGGTTGTTAGGGGGTGCTGCTGGCCTGTGATACACACAGCTCAGACTAGATGAGCTAGCGGACTCTTCTGGCCTTAAACACCATGGCTTTACTTAGAGCTTGTTGGAAAATGGGTGTTTCTGAAGGGTCAAAATTTTGATGTTTAAGTTTTCTGATGAAAATCATATCATTTCAGGAAAGCAGAGGCACTTCCACAGAACAAGCAATAGAGTCAACAACTGAATTTTCCATCCAAAAAGAAAAAAAAATGGTTTTATGGGCCGTTTTCAAGCAGCCCCAGCAGGCGGGCGATGACATTACAGGAGACCATGTAAGTTTTCTCCACTCTGGCATCTGACAAAGTGGGACTTCGCCATGAAAGCTCAAGTGAAAAATAAACGTGTTAGTCTTTAAAAGTGCCATGGGACTCCTTTTTTGTTTTACAGCAGACAGGTGAGTTAGCCAGGATGAACAGCCTGTGCTGAGGGAAATAGGCAGCTATCCTCTGGGCATCTGAAATTTCACAGTGCAGTTGAAATCTTACCCAATCTTAGTTGCTGCAGGAGGCAGTGTTCCCTTGTGCCTGCTCTCTGTATCCACCGCTGAAAATGAGCTCCAGCCCCATTGTATCTGATACCCTGTCATAGGCAGGGAGTAATGAGAGGCCAACACGACTGGCAAGCTGGCATGAGAAGAGGGGACATCTGGGAGGCGCTGAGACAGCAACACCTGCCCATGAATTAATAAGACTGGGTAAGACGAGGAGGCTGGACAGGATTCAAAACCTTTCCAGCACCTCGATAGAAAAACTTTGTGCCAGGATCAGTTACTTGGTTGTTCCCAGAGCCATACAGATTTCTGGCAAGACAAAGGGCTGGATTCTGCCCTCCCTGAGACCCCACGTGATGCCCTCTTCAGACCTGTCTGCTAAGCCTCGAGCATGCCACTGCCATACAGTCATTGAGTCTCCCGGGCCAGAGGCTTTCAGATACAAACCACGCTGACTGGCAGGTGGGATTATGTCATGTGCAAGAGCTGTTGTAACACCTGTAAACACCCCCGTCCATGTCAGTTTATAGAGGCTGGCTTTTTCCTGGCCCTTCACTGCATTCAGAGAGGGACAGGTGCAAAATCTTCTTCTACCCCTCTCTTTGTGTGGCCTCCAAGGAAGCAGGCACAGCTGCTTGTCCTTTCTGCTGCCCCAAAAATGTGCAGCAGTGGAGCCTAGGAGGGGGAGGGAGATGTGGGATCCGGACCCCACGCCCAGCACTCCAGCCCAGCCTGTGCAGTGGAGCCAACATTGCAGGGGGAAGGTTGATGAACCATTCTGTCCCTCAGCTCATATGCAACACTTCCCGGCCTGGCAAAGGTTTTGTGCAAATTGATTCATGTGTGCAAAGTACCTGGAGAGCCTTGGATGAAAGGCACTTACTGTATATATCCATATGTATGACTAGTATATATACATATCACATCTGTCTGTAGCTGTGACATATAAACAGACTTCACATACAAAGCCTGTATATTTCCTGGACGAGGCAGAATCGAAATAAGCCAGTGTCTTCTGCACCTTGATAAAGCCAAGAGCACAACCCATGGTGGCAGAGCTTAATTTGTGCCAGGGCTGAGCCCGACACGTATAGGGTAGGCAGTTCATAGCCCTGGCACCTCTGGGCTGACTGCATCAATTCTGAATGTAAAATAATTATCTGAGTGCCAACAATTCTTTCCTCACAAATTAAGCACCGCATCATGTCATGTTAGCATAACCCCCTGTTCAAGTACCCTTGATCTGCCGAACAGCAGGTTACTTAAGTGTGTCTGGCAAACGGAACGAGCAGCACGGTGCTAATGATAGTAACAGTCCTCGACTATTGCAGGTAAATATTTACCGGAGCTCAGCACAGAAGACCCACAAACTGCTCACTGCTGGATCGCTTGAGACAGCTATATTAGCCGGAAGAGGGAATAGGCACATTCCGGCTGCCAGCCAAATGCTTTTGAAACAGGTACTTACCTGGTTTATAACCGTTGTTTATGTGTTGATTTCTTCATGACCAGCAGCCCACTGTGCTTGGTTAGATACAGTCATGATTCGGTACAATCTGGAATGACAATAAATACCATTCAGAGCAGTTTTGTTTTGATAATATTCTCAATTTATAAAACAACTTCCAAACCAACCCACTCCAGGAAAGTTAAACTCTACAGCTGCATTCACAGCTCTGTAGTAAAATACTGTATATATTTCCACTGCCAAAGTTAGGTGAAGCTGCAACATGTTTTTGAGGACAGGACACAGAACTGGGAGCCGCAACAGCTGTGTTTTTCCCCCATCTTTTGTCTGACTCCCTATGTGGCTTGAGCAAGCAATATTGTCTCTCTTTGCCTCAGTTCCACCATCTGTAAAATAGAGCTAATCCTGCTGAACCCCTTTAGTAAAGTGCTTTAGTTAACAGTAGATGGAGAGAGGCTACAAAAGAAAACCAAACACTCTGTCAAAACAACAGGTCCAATCCAAAATCCACTGAGGTTAATGGGAATCTCACCGTATGAACCAATATGACTTAATTGGGGCTGTGGTGGGTAGTAAAAATCCAGGAGTGAAAACCTGGATCCATTAAAGAGAATGGCAAATCTCCCTTGAACAAGGTTCGGATCCAAGCTTTGGGATCATCATTTGCTAAAAGGGGAGCATTTTCATTCTCTTTCTAGGAGATTTGGTGGGAACAACTCATTATGGCTATGTCCACACATAGCTTTTAAATTGAAACAACAGTCATTTCAATTTAAAAGTTGTCATGTCCAAACGACGTTCCATTATTTCAGAATGATGAGCCCCGTCACTTCGAAATAAAGAACCTTATTTTGAAATAGTAAAACCGAGGCTGAAATGGAAACAGCCGTTATTTCAAAACTGTTGTTTCGAAATAACGCCATTCAGGCGTGTTATTTCAAAATAACCATTATTTCGAATTAACACTCTTGCCCTTCTCCTTCCCAGGGTGCCTTCCTTTTTCTAGATATTGGGTGGGGGCATGGCCCAGTGAGGGGGCCATGTTGCCACACCTCCCACGCTGCCACTCTCCTGATTCGAAATAGCAAGTCCTGTGTCCAGACTTGCTATTTCAATTTAAGGTTTTTGCTTATTTCGACTTAAGTTAATTCGAAATAATGATTTTATTTCAAATTAACTTATTTTGAATTAACTTATTTTGAAAGAAGCATCTATGTGTGAACATAGCCTATGCATATTATTATAGGACCAAGAGCTCAGAGCCTAATTATGCCAAATGCTGAACATTGGAAAAATCCCTGCTCCTTTTAGTTTAACCAGAGAGTTACATCAATAATGGGTGAAAGCAAGAGAGCTCTGTCCCTATTTGTGAAGCTTTGAAATCCTCTTGGGTGAAAGTCATCAGGGAAATAAGAGGGGAATGAAGAACTAAAGGAACAAAAAACGCAGGGGCAATTTACGGGGGAATGGCTGTTCTATCATCCATTTATCAATCTGTCCATCATCTGCTTGCCCGCCCATCTGGCTGTGTAAGTCATTCACCATCACGTCCATGCACTGAACAAAAATTAGCCTCATTTAGTGAGGAATTTGCCGATTGGAAAGTTTATGTGGAAATTGTTTGTGGGGATTTTCTTTTTCCCTCTAAGGAATTCAATGGTGCCTTTTTGTGGTGACCTGAACTCCAGGAGCTCCAACTGCACTAATTTACATGATTTGGGTGACCAGGAAACCAAAGAGAAAGGGAGGGCAAGCTGGGAACACTTGAGAAGGTTACATGTTCTAAAGTGTTTTGGGGAAAATTTTAGGGCTGGGCTTTCAACAACTTTGGAGCACAAAATGCGGATGTAATTTCACGCCTAATTTGCATGGGCAATTTTCATGACTGGGTGGCTCATTAGCTGATTTATGCAGGCAATTTTTCCACTGAAATGTTTTGAAAACCTGGTCCTTATTGTTTCACAAAACAAAATCACCATGTCTACAGTAGAAGCTTTTATCAATCCCAGTTATACCGGCATACAGCTGCCAACATTGCAATGTGTTGCTGAACACTGGTTTTCAACTTGTGGTCTGTGGACCCACTATGTCTAAGGCTGGGGTCTCAAACTTGTCACCTGAGGTCTGCATGCAGCCCCTGACGTTATTTCTTGTGGCCCGCAGTGACACTATCACTATCAACATTTGCAATATCGTTGTCTGAAAAGGTTTCAGTGGTGCTACCATTGGGCTAATGTACTAATACTCATGTGCCTTTTGTGGTGATTTGAGTTTGAGACTCTTGGTCTAAGGCAGGGGTACTCAAATGGCGGCCCGCGGTCCACAACCCGGACCGCAAAGACATTTCTGGTGGACCGCCCCCCGCGCAGGGAAGGCTGCCGGCCATGCAGGGCCGGCAGCCAGAGGCCCTGCTCACAGCTCCTCTGGGGCAGGGAGTTGTTAAAACTCCCGCCCAGAGAAGCTCTAATGGAGCATGCCCAGAATATCTGAGCATGCTCCATTAGTGCTTCTCTGCCCCAGGAGCTGGGAGGGCCGTGCAGGGTAAGCAGGGGAGGGGGGGGCCTCCAGGATCTGGCCTGCGGGGGGGGGCAGGATCGGGCTCGGGGAGCCGGGGCCCATGCAGTGAGCAACTGGAGTTGCTCAGCTGCCAGTGGGTCTTAGAGGGAACATTGGCAACAGCAATGTTGCCTCTAAGGGGAGAGGGCAGCTGAGCAACTCCAGTTGCTCGCTGCACTGTCCCCCCCCGCAGGGCCTGCTGCGCTGCCCCCCTGCTCCCACTTGCCCCCCCGGGAGCCCCCCCCCCGCCCCGGGCTACCCCCCCCCCCGCTCCCAGTAGCCCCCCCGCCCCCAGAGCACCCGCCCCCACTTGCAGCATCACCCCCCCTGCTCCTGCTAGCCCCCACGCTCCGGACCACACACCCCCTGCTCACGGCATCACCCCCCCCCCGCTCCCAGCAGTAGGCCTACCCTAGTTGCCTGTGGACCCCGATGAATGGTGGAAGGCTGAATGTGGACCAGCTCGCAAAAAGTTTGAGTACCCCTGGTCTAAGGGGTCAGTGAAAGGAGGCTGTTACCATTTAGAACCATCGCTTTCAACGTGTGGCCATCAGCTCTGGGGGCCTGCAGACAGTGTGTAAGATTTCCAAAGGGTTCACACCACCATTCAAAATCTTTTAGGGAGCTGTAAATGAAAAGAAAGGTTGAAAATTACAGTCGTGGTGTGTGTGCCCACTTAGCTCTCTTTGCTAATGCTGTGTGCTGCACTGTGAGAGACTGCATTGCCAAAAGACTGCAGGTAGGCACCCCAGGGTGCCCTGTGGCACCATCTGGCATTGACAGGACTCAAAATCAAGTGGACCCATGCAAAGATGTGACAAAATAAGGTTAGCTTTACCAGCAAAACTCTTTGGCACAGACCAAACCATGGTGTACATGTATCTTTGGGTACGTCTAAACTAGACAACATGGCTGAGTGTAGGTTGAGGTTAGCTAACCCCTAGGGTCAACCTCAACTAGCTAAGTCAAGAGAAAAGGTGTTACCTTATATTTAGACTGCGAAGAAGATTGAAGTTAGGTTAGGGTTAAGTTATCAATGTATATGAAAAATGCCCTGTGATTTAATGGTGTCACTACTGGCCAGGCGAAGAGTTGGTTGCCCGCTGTTGAAATAAATCAGGGGATACTCAACAATGATATCTGACCTAGTCTAAAGTTGACCACAACTATATTAGAAAAAAACCATTTAAAAAGATTGACCACACATTTGTTTTGTCCTCTTCAAAACTGGTTCAGAGAGGATCACAGGTGCTTTGTCAGACCAAATCTTAGTGGACAGATGGATGGGTCAGTGACAAGAGAGTAACAACTGTTGTCATTGATCACTTGTTGCATCAAGCAGACTCCACCATCATGTCCTGTGGTGGCAAAAATGACCATAAAGAGCATCTAGAAGACAGTCAAGCTGCTGGGTGGCTGCAGAGGTCAGTGTAAACAGCAGGTCATAATTTTCACACCTCTTGGCCAGCAGCATGACAGAGGCCTTCTCATAGCACATGTGGGGTGGCGCTCTCTTACTAAATCTTAGTAGCCATGGCAGCATAGTTGCCTGTGAAGTCCTGATAAGGTAGCTTTGTTAAACTTTGCATCAACCAACTTGATGTGAGACAAGTGACACCAGACAAAATCACAGTGCTCCTCTATTGAATAACAGGACACAGGCTGATGTTCTTGCATGCAAGGTTGAACTGGCCGATTTTCGGGGCAGGCTGTTCCGAATGCTATTTTTGGCTGCCATCTTCCTCATGTGGCTGTGGTGCGTTAATAACCTATCCAAGGTCACCAAGATAGACTGGGTTTGGATCATGCTGCAGGCATTGGCCATTACGAAAATGTTTAACTCATGGCTTGTGCTTGCATTAGGCAGAGAGAATATACTAGAAACCATCTGAGAAAGGTTTGGCTGCCTGTGCCATAAACTACAATAGCCTGTCATGTGCTTCAAATCCTCATTCAGGACTGTCAGCTTCTGAGAAGGACCGAGCTTGGTAGCTGCAGCTGAAGTCATCGGCATAGATAAACTCCCCATTCTGCGTGGCTGAAAGGTTGAGTGATGTACACATCAAAGATCAGTGAAAAAAGTGAGCCTTGAGGGAGGCCATAGATTTGATACTTCCAAGAGATATAGCAGCTGCCCATGTATACTAAGTCTAAGTCACCTGTTCTGGAAAAAGAGCTCTACTACTTTGACCACCCAATGTGGGGCAAATGTCAACCTATCTAAATTCAATTTCTTTTCCTAAACTAGATTTAGCCTATATGTACAAACTGGTCCTTATCTGTTTTTCCAGGTGACCCCCTCTCTCTGTTCCCAAGGATCTCTCTTTCTATTCTCTCCTTCCTTCCTGGGCCCATATCCTAAAATATCCACTGCTTTTAGTAAATCTAGTTTTACTAGAGATCATGATTTGTAAACCATGTCCTTCGAAACATGCTTAGAGATCACATCCACCACCAAAGATAAACCAGAGTCAGTATGGAGGATTTGACTGATTGTTCCATCTTGCTTTCCAATGCAGAGGCCTGTCTTAGCAAACAGACAGGAAACTGGAGTTAAGGAAATGGAAACGAAAAGGAAAGTCATTTAGATAATGCCCTCTCTGTGTGTATTGCAATGCAGTGGGAATGACTGGAAAAAGGAGAGAGGCCCTGATAGCTCACTGGTTGAGCCCTCTATAGTGTCATTTAGCTTTGGCTGAGGCTGCATGCTTGGTCCCCAGAAAGCAGTTGTCTTAATTTGGTCAAAGTGGATTGTATGTTCTTGTACATCTAGTGGTATGTATGTGTGTTCAGTGCAGTTCTGATCCAGGAATGGGACTCCTTGATCCTACTGCAATACAAATAAATACCGATACACTTGTGCATGTATATGAATGCTTGTTTGTATGTCTGTGTGTGGTGTGTGCATGTATTCATGGTTACACGTGCACAGGTCTTATGTCCAAGCATTGGTTCTCATCCTGCGGTCCTTGGCTCACTTGCTGCCCAGTTAGCACACAGCTGTGGCCCTTGTCACATCTTCAGGGTCATACAGGTAGAAGAGTTCCCAAAGGGGCAGCTGTGTTAGTCTAGTGAAGCAAAAAAAAAAAAAGCAAGGAGTTTTGTGGCTCTTAAAGACTAACAGATTTATTTATCATATGAGCTTTCGTGGGAGAAAATCCCACTTTATCAGATGCTTTGAGGAGGGGGAATTTACAGAATTGGGTGAGAATAAATGCAGGGGAGTGTAAGACATGGAATCAGGTCATACTGCAACAGCAAATCAGAGCATTTGTAAGGATTCATACTCTAGGAAACAGCACACAGAGGGAGGGTGAAGTCAAATTACCCGTTATAATGTGAAAAGAATTCATAGTCATGATTCAGCCCTGCTTTCACACAATTTAATCTGCATATTAGTTGAATTTCTGCTGTTTCTCTTTGAAGTCTTGATGTCCCATTGATTCTCCTGAGGACCACCGTTAACAAATCATCAATGGAGTGATTAGGAAGATGGAAGTACTCAGCAACTGTTTTGTGTGTGTGTGTTGTGATTTCTGATGTCAGTTTTGTGTGCATTTATTCTTCTGCGTAGGGACTTTCCTGTTTGTCCAATGTATAAGGCGTGGGGGTATTTCCAGCACATGATGGCATAAATCACATTAGTGGATGAGCAGGTGAAGGACCTTTTGATGGAGTAGCTGGCTTGATAAGGTCCTATGATGGTGTCTTTAGTGCAGATATGTGGACAAAGTTGGCAATGTGGTTTGTTGCGGGGAAATATGCCTGCTTTAATGTTTGTGTTGTTAGGTCTGTAGTTGCTGGTGAGCATCCGTTTAAGGTTCAGGGGTTGTCTGTAGAGACGAGAGGTCTCTCTCTCAAGGCTAGAGAGAGTGAGGGGGTCATCTTTTAAAACAGGCTGGAGGTCCTTAATGATCCATTGTAGAGGTCTGACTTGAGGGTTGTTACGTGGTGATCAGTGGCGTTCTATTGTTTTCTTTTTTGGGAGATGCAGCCCACATAACACAGAGAGGGTTGCACAAGTACATACTCCAGATGCTTTGCTGAATCACATATGCCATCAGAGGATTCATTATGTGCCCAGTAACATTTGCACACGCGATGAGCTCAATGAAATTCGATGGGTATTTGGTTGGGAAACAACTGACATGCTGTGTTCATTCCATTCTGGGAAGGGGTCACCTGTAACATATATTGTTTTTCCTGCTTGTGTCTTCCTTTGAACCAGCAATGTCTCGCTACCCCTTCAGAATGCTAATATCAACAGTCTGTCACAGCACCCCAGCACCAAAGCTCTGCCATGGCAAAGGCAACATTATCACCACATGCAGTCAGCTTTTCCAGCCAGTCCACACTGCTTGAGTAAACTGGCCAAGGACGGTTAAGAAACCACTTTATAAACTGAAGATGGGGAGGAAATGATTGATGCTTCCAAACTGGATGTGTCCCAGCTTCCACACTGCCCTGTATTTATATTTGTGCATTACCCATGCTTCCAGTTTGACAAGACTATTCCCATTCACATAGGGATATGAATTTGGCAAAGCCTGACATAAACTTCATTACTTTGGGCCACCAAGGGAGAAAGTCATTGTTGTAAACTTTCTCTCTTCACCCGCCTCCAGCCACCATCCGCCCCTTCTCCCCCTACTCCCTTCAGCTGTATTATTTCTTTACAAGCCAACAAGAACAGAACCAAATGTTTCACATCTGCTCTCACCGTTCGGCCATTTGCATGAGAATCCTTGGTCAGTGTTTCAATGATGCACAGCTCACTGGCTGAGAATGGGGGGCTGGAGCCAGCTATCAGAGACCCCTCTTGCTTCTGCCAGATGTCCTGGGTTTGGATACAAAGGGACACACCCATAGCTTTAACAAATCACCTTCTTTTGGGCACTAATCACTCAAGAGATGGAGGGGTTTTGGGTGCCAGAGAATATTGCGGAACTGATCCCTAACCTCAGGTCAACCTTTTTTAACCTCATCATTTAAGGGCTTTAATGAAGGCATTCTTGCTTTCTTGCATCAGATTTTTGAAGCATAGACAGTGCACCAGTAAATATTTAAGGCTAAAAGGACAGCTTTTGTTTCATTAATCAATACTGGCATTTCTGATGAAGGCTCATCCTGTCTTCCACAGCAAAGGTGGCTTTGGCATCAGATAGAAAGAAACAGATTTAAAGAAAAACAAAACAAAACAGACCCACCTCCCAGAAGCTTCCTAAACACAACATAACAAAACCTCCATAAATCTTTTTTCCCCTCCTCAGCTTGCCAAAAAAATGTCTTCTTCCACCTCTGCTCCCCTCTAAGACGCAGCCACTTGTTTGCTGAAGAATGTATGCCTGCACTCCATCCTTTAAATCATTGCCAATGGTTCAGATGTTCCGACGAGACATGGGCTGGGTTTTTGGGGAAGACATTTGATCTTTTTCCACTCTGGCCAGTCGTTATGAGCTGTTATGTGACTGCCCCAGCAGTTGATGAAAGGGTCGGTATTGACTAGAGCTGGTGTAAGTCCCCTTTGAAAATTGTAGCTAGGAAAATAATACTTTGAGGCCACGCTGCTCCGTTTACAATACTCTAGCTAGCCAACAACCTTATTAACCCTTGAAGTCCTGGCATCCTGTAGTCAAACAAATTTTTAAGGAGGATTCATCATACAGGTCTTCAGGCTCCATTGGGTTAACTGCTCTGAATTTGACTTCCAAGCAGCAGTGCTGTTATTTTTGGGGTGACAGGGCAGTCCAGGCTTCACCATGCTGGACGGATAAGACCCCTTGTTCTTTCCGGGGCAGACCTGCCCTGAGGTCATAGCCCCCCCAGCGTCCCCAGAGCAACTCCAGCACTGTGGGTTCACATACAAGCAGTGCTTCTGAAGAGACAGGATCAGCTGTGTTGGGAGGAGCCGGCTTGCTGCTTCTGGGTGTGTGTTCTTCAAAGTGTGAGGCGGGAGGGGGAACCTATTCCATAAGCCAGCTAAAAATTACCCCAGTGAGCTAGTTACTAGCTCCCCCAAAGCTTCAGGTATCTCTTGCTCTAGCTTTTTAGCATGCTAAACTTGAGCCCAGTGGTTCTCAGCCTCCCCCCATACCAGGATGCCTTCCAGCCATGACCACCCCTGAAGTAATGAAAGAAGGACAGGGGGTTCCCAAGCCCCTGGCAGCCATTGGGGTCCTGATCCCCTGGTCTAGCCTTTCCCAGGGTTGTTCAGCAACGTGGTATTATCAGAGCCTGCTGTTTGGGCCTGCTCCCACAGGCTAAGAAAATAAGACTTTGAACTTATGTACCTAGCATCTCCAAACATCACTCTCCATGCACAGAAGAGGAGAAGAACTAGCTCCATTTTAGAGAGGGCTCGATGAATGTATGGTGAGGTTCAGGGCTGGCTCCAAAGCGCACTCAAGACACAAGTCTCTTTCCATTGACTTCAGCAGGTCAAGGCAGGAGCCAGGTTCAGGGCCAGCTGGGGCCAAAGTCAGGCATGGATTCCCAGAGGTCTGGTGAACCTCAGACTCTATTTAGCCTCCAGGTCTCTCCCTCCACAGGTAACAGAAGTGAGGTGGATGATCTGTTGCTTTTGCCATTAGCTGGGGAGATAGGAAATGAAATCCCAAAGAAGGAGATAGTGCAATAGGCCAGTGGATCACTGGGAGGATGGTCCATCAGTTAGGTTCAGGTCCCTGATCTACCACTGACAAGCTATATGACTGTTGGCAAGTCACTTAGGCACCTACCTCCTATTGACTGTGCATCCTCCCTCCCGGTGTTCTGGTGTTGTGCAATGGGGATGGGGCACGGCTAGGATGAAAACACTAGTGACTGCAAAGGGCTGTAGTAGTAGGGAATGGGGCCACATCAGTACCTAAGACTTAGACCTAGTTTAAAGTGAACGGCATTGCAACTTTGTTTGTAACAAATTGGAAGTCCCTTATTAATACAGTACATTGCAATGCCCTCATTCTAGTTTGGCTTATCACAACCCTTTGCCTATAGCGACCTTATCTTTGACTGCTCCCCTCCCCCTAAGTCCCCACAGACATCTCTGTACCATGCCTGTTTGATTGCAGAGGCACCCTGAAGACAATTCAGCTTTGATCAGATAAACAGACCAAGGGCAACGTTATTTGTTTAAATGCTCTCCACTTTTGTGCCTGCAATCAGAGGACACGTGGGGTCAGAATTTCAAAGCTGTCCAAGGAATCTGGATGCCTTACAAGTCCAAATGCCCTAGGCCAGGGATTGTCAGTCTTTTCCATCCTGATGTGCCCTTGTAACAGGGTGCTGGGGAGTGAATCCCTGGCTAGCCCCTGTCACTCCAGCCTCTCTAGCTGAGGGGCAGCAGAGATGATGGACTAGGCTAAGGGCTGACTGCCTGAGGAGAGGCAGCTGTTCACCTGCCTGGGCTGAGCAGTTGTCAGATCCCAACTGGGAAAAGGGCACAGCTCCTCAGATGGGTTTATAAGCTGGCCCAGAAGAGTAGTGAGTAGAAGAGAGCGCAGAGGCTTGGCCAGCTTCCCTGACCAATTTCAAAAGGGATAGCCGTGTTAGTCTAGTCCAGTAAAAAAACAACAAGGAGTCGTGTGGCACTTTAAGACTAACAGATTTATTTTTTGCATGAGCTTTCGTGGGAGAAGATCCCACTTCCTCAGATGCTTCGCAGATGGGTGAACTTCGAAGCATCTGACGAAGTGGGATCTTCTCCCACAAAAGCTCATGCAAAAAATAAATCTGTTAGTCTTAAAGTGCCACACAACTCCTTATTGTTTTTTTTCCCTGACCAAGCCCCAGAGAATTCTGGTTGAAAGGGAACTGGAAGGTGGTGGGATCTTCCCCCCCTCCAACCCACCCTGCCACCCCCTGCGAACCAAGCACCAGTGACTGCAGTCTGCAGCTATTTGTCAGGTGCAAAACTCAAGCCTCTGTTAAAACCAGATCAAAAATCAAGTCCTATGGCCTCAGCTTTCAAACCTTCACTCATCTTTGGTTGTACATGAGTTATATTCACTAAAATATCTGTAATGTGCCTGCAGGCCAGAGATTTACACCCCACCCCCTTGGCTCCTGTAGATTTTGATCATGTATGTCATTCTAAGCACAAGTCACCCCTTGAAGGGCGCACGGGGGAGTTCAGGGGTGCCCTGGACTTGCCCTGACCCCTCCATCAGTGTGAATTTTGTTCCATGAGGGAACTTTGCAAAAGACCGTTGCATAGTCCCATTTCTTTCTTTATTCTCTATGAAAGTACAAAAAGAAACCCCAGCTATATGTAATCCTAAAACAAAAAGCAGTCACAGGGCCCACTTTGTGTCCGAATCTTTGATCAGATTTAGGGTGTTGATTCAATGCTGCTAACTTGTTGGCTCCAGGAGAGCGCAAAGCATGAGAAAATATAGCCTCAGCTGGGTTTTGTTTATTTGTTTTTTAGTCTCAGAGCACCTGCTAGCTCAGGAAACAGTTGATCAAACCAAAACAGGTGTTGCTTGGCCCCCCCCGGGATGGCCGCCAGGCCCTGGCTGCAGAATCAAGCCTCTGGAAAAGCCAGGATGAGCAGGCTTTGAGGCATGATGTTTTTGCTATCGCCATTTAAATGATGCTTTCACCATGTGTCTGACAACCACAGTTAATCCATGCTTATGGCAGACATCCATTGCTGGGATCACAGCTCTGAAATCCACTCCCATCCCTGCTAAATGAAACTGGAGATCCATGCACGTATTTGGAGCAGCATTTCGGAGTCAAGACAGGCTAAGTGGCTCTGCCAGCAGAGTTTCTCTCTTGGCTTCATGCAGGCCTCTCCATCACCTGAGCATCATGAATGAGAGACCCACAAAGGGCTAGATCACAAATGAGCCCAAGCCTGTAGCTCATAAGAGGTGTTGTCCACAATAACTGCACCTCATAAATCAGATGAATGGTAACTGCCCGAAGTTTCCGTTGTTGGTAAATGGTTGGCATAAGGAGAGAGGAATCTGCAATCTGTGCCCGTGGGTCATGTCCACTGTCTCCTCCATCAGCAGGGAATCCCAGGTGCCCTGAGTGCTGCACTGCCCAAGTAAAAGCATTTCAGGGGGCCAGCCAAGGGCAGAAGGGTTTGGCATGCAATAGTCAGTGGATCACATCATCCAAAAGGCTTCACATTCAACCTTCACTGCTGGCAGCTATGAAGGCAATGGAAAGGCTCCCATTGACTTCAGTGGGCACTGGACTGGGCCCACAAGGAGCCAGGCTGGATGGGTGCCATGTTGGGGGTGCACAGGGAGGAAACAGATTCTCCCTCCACCTCCATTTGGCCTCCCCCTACACTAGGGTCAGTCACTCCTGCAGCCTTTGAGCCCGTCTGGGTGTGAGGACTTGCCAGGGTGGCTGGAGGACTGGGTTGCCCCATGACAGGCGTGGGTGGGAAACGCCATGGAGAAGGCATGAGGTTAAGATAAAGGAGGAAATGAACAGAAATTGTTATCGTGACTACACAATATAGGCAGAGATGAAGAGCCAGACTGGCCCGCACAAGCCCATTTGTGTGTCTTGGGCCAGATTCTGGTCTCACAGCGGGATCAATGTGGCATAACCCCATCCAGTCAGACTGGGACAGCCCCTTATGTAGCATGTCAGGTCGGGATACAAGGCTTGTTACAACAGCAATCCCTGCAATGAATGAGCGCCGGGTCACCCCGGGGTGCACAGCACTCCACATGGGCAGGTCAGGGGCAAGACCATGATCCTCCAAACTCTCCACACACACCTGAAGTGGGAAAGGATGAGGTGTCGCTGAGTTTCGAGTGGCCCCTCTTCTCTCAAGCGTTTTGACATTTGCGAGCCTCACGAGCAGAAGCTGCCCTCAGCACAGTGGAATTGCTCAGCCAACCCTCCTCTGCGGCTGGCTCTGGTTGCAGCAGCAGGGTCACAGGGGCCTCGTGTTTTCCCAGAGAGGAGCTGGCTGTGAACTCTTTCTCCCGTGTAACAAGCACGGTCTGCTGGGCGAGCAGGGACTGGCTGATGAGCAAAGACAGCCCAGGTTTGCCTGTGGCACCAGCCCCTGCTGAGATCATATTCCCATGGTCAGGCAATAAGCTCGCCTCAGAATGCAGGCGCCAGCCTCCTCCCTCACCGCGTGAATTTACATTAGATGCTAAACTTCATGGCTTGGAGATCAGCGCCTGTGCACACGTGTGTATACATACCAGAGTTGGCATGAAGCATAAGGAGATTAAGCAGTTGCTTTGGGCCCCAAGTAGTTTCAAGGGGCCTCCTATTAATTATTAGTAGGTATTGTGTAACAGAGGGGCCAAAATATCCCTGCTGGAGGCTTCTCCATGGCTTACCACCAGCAGAGATACATGGACACACAGGCAAACACACATTCTCTGCTGTACCATGCACAAGGGCAAGCATGTGAAGAGGCGGCCCAAGGAAACTAGCTGAAGGGCCCTAGGATACACAAGCCTCTGCCACTGTCCTGTGTGCTCAAGTCGTAAGATAGGAGACATGAATGATGAAAATTAGCACTGCGGGACTCCTTGTTTGCTTTGCATTGTTGTTCTAGGCACCAGTCTCTAGGACTGAGGCCGTATCCCTGAAAGGCAAAGGTGCATGAGGAGGTGCATGTTATGCCCAGCTAGAAAACCCTGTATCATTAAAAAGTAGGAGTCGTTGTCTCTGATGCCCACATCACATTGATGGCACTGCCACCCCACTGAGGTGAATCTTATCTGGCAAAGACAGCAAGCCCGGTAACAAAATCAGCCTGTGATTGTCTCACAAGGCTTCCTAGGCCCAGAGCCTCAGCAGTCGTTAGACTCCAAACGTCCAGGCCTTGCTTCTGACAGCAAGAGTAGCCTCTATCTTTGCATTTGGCAGTCGGCACTTTGGGCCTGAGCCTGCAAAACACCACGTGCGACAGCTGGTCAAAACATTTTTGCCTAAATGAAATCGTGGCCCAATGTGATATCTTCAGGAAAGCTGAGATGGTGCATGGAGACATTCTGCTTTGACGGATCCTTCATCAAAAAGGTTTTCTGAGTGCAGGTGAGTCGGAGTGAGTGGCGGAGAGAAAGTCTCCTCCAAATCAGGCAGCATAGGGAGGCGGTTCTCCTGCATCCCAGGCCGGCGCACACACATGTACATTTAGGGACTCCTTTTCTTGTTCCAATGCCAACTGCAGACAGAGAAACGTAGAAAACTGCTGTGAAATGGAATAGGCCTCTGATTAAACCTAGAGTACACCGCATGCTGATATCAAATTGTCAGCACCCACATCTCCCACTGAAGCATTGTGCCAAAATGCCGAGGGGTATAAAAATGAAGCTTTCCCTCTCCTCATTCCCTTACATGCTGGCATGTCAGAAGCAGGATTTAGATACCTGTGGCCAGTGGTCAAACTCCCTCAGCAAAGGCTCCTCAACTGTGGAATTCACTCTTTCTGGTGACCTGTCACAATGAAGCCTCATGCCCTTTACAGCACGGGTGGATAAGGTCAGTCTATTTTTTCAGGCTGTTGCCCAAGGGGGTGAGAGTGTGGAATGTGCTAAGCCCTGTTTTAGGGCAGGGGTGAGAGAGGGGGAATCCCTTTGAAGTTGATGTTTATCAGTAAATTGAGTGTTTTGTTTCTCAGTCAAGACACATGTGTTACAATGGGCTCCTTTGACATCGTGTCAACCCCGGAGGCTCAACTCTCCATTGACCTGCACCACACATGGCCATTTGTACCAGTGTAATGAGTGCTGGAGGTTTACTGCCAACTTGCGGTGGACATGACCGCACGCAGTGCAGGGTTGTGGTGATTCAGGCACATCTTTATTTGTCTTGCACCAGTGTCATGACAAGGATGTAGCTGCATCAGTCGAAGCCCAAGTGCAGAAATGCGGCACCCCAAAATGACTTGCAAGCACTTCACCTCCAAAAGGCCCAGTGGAGACAAGCCTGGAGAACTCTAAAAACCAAGCAAATGATGTGTGTGAGCTGCATGGAAAGGTCCATTAGTGCCTTGCCCAAAATTTGGGGCCAGAGCTTTTCCCTCTGCTCTGCTCTCAGTAGCATCCTTTGGTCAGGCTGGAAATCGTGTTTTCTGTGGTGGTGTTGGAGAACTTGGGGCATCTAAACAGGAAGGCCGAAAACCACTGAGTAGGGCCATGTGTGTGATGGGAGAGCTTTCTCCCATTGCCTAAAGCCCCTTATGAACTTGCTCTTGAACTCTACTCCCCATAAGCAGTCCCCAATCCCCCTTCTCCCAGAGGTTACGGTTTTTCCCCTTGCAAATTGGACCATCCTAAAAATGCCAGTTGGTAGGAAATCTCTACAGCCAGTAACAGCAGTGGCATTGGTTTCAAACGTATGTGGTATTTGGTCTTTGACAGGATGGATGTCCTAGTGGTTAGGGTGTTAGGACTCTCAAATTCCCTGCATCAGTCCACATCCAGAGTCAAGTCCCCACACTGCCATGGCCTTCTACGGGCTCCCTTACGGGCTCCTATGGGACATGTAGTTTCCTGGACAGTTCCCCGTCTGTACAAGGCTGCTAACAGCATTACGCTGCCTCATAAGGTTTGGGGAGGCCCCACACGTTAATGACTGTGAGGAGCTCAGTTACTTATCCAGCCCCTGTCTGTTGTATCCAATTCTATGTAGAGCGAGCACCTGTAAGTCATATTTGTGAGCACTAGGGGGAGAGGAGGGAGACAATGACAAATAAGTCAGGGCTGTTACATGTTTGTAAACTATGTGATGATGGTTAAAGGAGCAGCTGGAGGGCTCACTGTCTGGCTGGGCCCCTCACTGTGCTCTTCTGGGCATATACCAAAAAGACAATCCCTGCACGAAAGCACTTACAGTTCAAGGCTCTGATCCTGCACATGCTTAACTTTACACACACCAGGAGTCTCATTTGCAGCTGCAGAAACTTAAACCTCTGCATGAGGCTTTCCAGAGTCCAGGTCTGGTAGGTTCAATAAAGAATCCAGTTTAATCTGCTTTCTGCAATCAAGACGGCAGCCTTATTTGGGAAAAGATGGCTAGTGTACAGCCTATTGTGATTTTTTATTGTCTTATGTTTTATCTGTTTTACTTTTCCAATAGCTCTTTCTACTTTATGAAAGCAGATGAGAACATGTTTTCTCTAACTGTTCAGCAGAGACAACAAACTAGTTACAGAATAGATAAAGTGGATACTGTGGCTGGCATTCTGCAAGCCAGTTTTGAGTTTGCTCCCTGCACATGAGGTGCTTAGAAGTAACTGAGCAGAAAACCTCTTAAGTATCTCTATAAAATGTAGCGTTATAGCACAAATACCATTTTTGTCTGCCAATGATCTGAGAAAAATGTGTGACTGCAAAGTAAGGGCTGGCATGGACAGAACTGGTCCTGTTAAAAGTACAGCCCTGTGGCAGAATTTGATAGGCAGTGCAAGGCCATGGATTCTGATGTGGGGGATTTGAGAGCTATTTAGCAGCACTGCATTAAGACTTGAAGCAGAATTAATTGAACTTAAATTGCATCCTCTCAGCAATCTGTTAATCTGCTCCAGCAGGATAATGATGGCCAGCAATCCCTCCAGCCCGCTGCTCCCCCACAAAGCAAAAAAATCCCCCAGTAAGCTGCAAAAATTGAAGCTTGGTGAGTTTACTCAAGGAGCTCTTGACCAAAAAGATGACTATAAGAAATACTTCACCAATCCTTCCTTTTGGTCTGAACAGGATTCTTTTATCTCGGAGTGGAACAGGCATCTCCAGAGACACGTAAATGCAGGTGCTCATAACCAGGCGGCCATCATGCCTCCACTTGACATCTCCCCAACTCTCTGTTTTTTTCGTTTTCATCAGTTCTTAGCATGCTGCTGCTTGAATAAAAGCTCCTTTCAGCCAAAGGCCTCTGACTGCTTTCCAGTCATGACTGAATCAAGTCTCACGTCATTCACAGAATACAGTAGAGACAAATATAGCTGCTGTACTAGACTGGGGTGAGGTGACTAACATACAGCAAACCAGTGGCCATGGCCATCCTTAGGCGGTTGCAGGCCTGGAGTGAAGCCAGAACCCTGGTGCAGGTCCCCCACTTCCTGCTGGGTCTCAACGCACAGCTAGGAGATGGACTGAAGATGCTGTCTCCTGGCTGGTACTTGCTTTTAGCTGCAAGGTGGGCTGCTGCCTCCCACCTGATCTTGGTGAAAAGAGTGAGACACCCAAATCATTAAGCCAGATGCGGTACCTTATGGCTGTGAACAGAAACCAAGCGTCTTTCTTGATTCCCACTATCTTTAGCCTACACAGCATTCATCCCCTGTGTATGGAGAGCAATATAACTGAAGAATAGTAGGTAAAATGGGGTTTCTCCTTGAATTAGGATGGCCAGATTTGGCCCATTGCAATTACTCATGAAAAAATGTTCCTGTTAACATGTGATACAGCAGGGATTTTCAAAAGGGACATAGAGGAGCCATCATCTATTTATTTCCCATCAGCTCCTTTGTAAATACCCAGTTTAAAGCAACTGGACTGAATTCTTGGAGAATTTTTTTTCCAGCTTTTTACTCACCTTACTCACCTGGCTCCAGGGTTTTTTGGGTTTTGGGGGGGGGGCGGCTAGGAAAGCATCATATTGTATACTACACTGAAACACGTCGGTGTAAATCTCAAGTAACTGCAATTACATTCCAGGTTTACACTGGCATGTCTCAGAGCAGAATTTGTCCCCATATCCATAACTTATTCCTTAACAGCTGCCTTATATTGATTCCTGTTCTAATACAGAGAGACAGGAAAACCCTCCACCAAATCATATCTGTCTCCCCCAAATTACACCATATTACCATAGATCACCCACGGTAAAGCAAATAAACCATGGTCATTAATCCTCTATCACTGTCAATTTTATCACTTCCACCAACCCAATTAGCAGCATTTGTCAGTGCTCTGTAATGAGCTCCGAACTGGCGCTGAGGTCTCTCTGTCTTTCACCGAGTGGCACACAGTATGTTATGAAATATTTATGAACTACCAAACAGATGTCATCTAAAGTATTTTGCGTATGATGTTCACAGCGGGTATATAGCCTGAAGAGAACACTCAGTTCCTGGCCGTGTCACCGCCAGTCCAGACACTCCCCGCTCATGACGAGAAGGAACAGAAACAAGACTAAGGCTTACATATTCCTGAAGAAGGTTAACTACTGCCGATGTCAGTGTTTAGACTGCCGTGGCAGCACCACAGACTGTCTGCAAAGCACTGCTCGAGATTACACTTTTGCATCTCATCAAACAGCTCCAACATTTGAGATGAGGCCAATCGAAAGACTTCTGTTGAAACTGCTCATGAAAAATTGGGTTTGTGAGAAATTGAAATTATTATTATGATTATTATTGTCCAAATGGATTTTCTGTGGAAAGCTTTTGGTTTCATTTGGAAAAGCCAAGTGCCTGAAAGCAGAAATGTTTTTGGCTTTTGACTAAAAACCAAACTGCTTCAGGCAAACACTAAAATCTGAAACATTGTGATTCAGAAATGGATGTCATAGTCTGAGAGCCTCATACGCTAATTCTCTATGGGCTGGACTCCCCAGAAAGACTATATCTCCCATGCTGCACTGTAGCTGTTCAACTGTCAGGATACATGGCCTGTCCTTACCAAGAAGAAGACTGGTGTGTCACAGGAGATGTAGTTTAGAGCATAGGTGAGACTGCAACCATGAAGATGTGATTCCACAGTGGGATTTCAGAATCAGACTATTTTGGTTTGTAGCATCCTCACTCCCCCTGCCCCTGCAAAAAAATATTCCATTAACAAAAAACTATTTACAAACCAGCTCTAGTTCTGAGACGCAGGTAGAAATGAAGAGGAGTCATCTCTTGCTTCTGGTGCTGATAAGACGTGCTAGATGGCCATTCCTGGCGTGTGAAATCCTCCATTTACTCACAGAATAGGGGCAGCAGCAGTTCAAGCTTCTTGCCATAGCTATGCCCAACAGGGGGGCTCAAGGGGCCAGACCAAGACAGGCTACTTCTCAGAGTGAGAGGAATTCAGTCTCCATGGCTCTATTCGCTCTTTGATCCTCCTCTACAGCAAGTGCCAGTGAAGGCCAACTATAGAGAAGGTGGTTTCTGGACCCTAGAACACGTCCACAAGGAACTAGGATGAAATCATGCAACACATGTCATACAAGCTACTGCATAGCCAAACAACCTTCCCATCTTTATATTCCTGGGCCACATTCATATAGTCAACTGCTTGGTCAACAATTACAAATCTGTTGGATCACCTCAATAAGCCATCTTAGCTTCCCGAACAGTGCTGTCACAGGGACTCAAAAGCTACAAGTTTACTGGTGCAATACTTATCAAGAAGTAAACTTTGCTAACCACCTAATTGTATTTCATACACATCCTTATATTTCTCTCACCGTCTTCGTACCTGAGTGCCCACCACTCATGCAGGCAGTGATACGACTCAGATCTGTCACATATTCATACTCTTTCTCTCTCATCTTCTCTCCAGGGAGAGAATTTTACATGCAGTGCCCTGTCTTGTTTTGAAGCTTTTAAATGTCTACATTGTGCTGAGTTTATATCAGAGGAAACAGGTTAAAGAAGTGCACCTTGCACTTGAGTGGAAGGGGGTGAAGTTTACCGTGGCCTTTAGTTCCTGTGGAAGTGTGTGCTAGTCTCAGGCCAGGTCTACATTACAGACATAGGTCAGTCTAACTATGTTGCTCAGTTACAAAGGGGTAGCCATATTAGTCTAGTTCGGCAAAACAACAAGGAGTCTGGTGCCACTTAAAAGATTAACAAATTTATTTATTGCATGAGGTTTCATGGAAGAAAATCCCACTTCGTCCATCTTCAAGCATCTGGCAAAGTGGGATTTTCTCTCACAGAAGCTCATGAGATAAATACATTTAATACTCTTTTAAATGCCACCAGACTCCTTGCTTTTTACGTTGCTCAGGGTGTGAAAAATCCAAACACCCGAATGAATTAATTATACCAACCTTAAGGCTATGTCCACACATACATCATTATTTTGAAATAACCCATCTCGAAATGAGTTATTTTGAAATAAAGACCTTATTTCAAAATAAGTTAATTTGAATTAACAGTTTGTTAATTCGAATTAAGGGAAAGCCTGCTTTCGAAATAGCCATTGTTTTGAAATGGTTATTTCGAAACAAGCCCGTTCGGACATGTTGTTTCGAAACAGTTGTTTCGAAACAATGGTGTTGTTTCGAAACAACATGTCTGAACGCCGTTGTTTCAAAACAACCGTTTCAAAACAATGGTTATTTCGATTAGATGAGAGGTTTAATGGTTTCAAAATAACGGCCGTTATTTCAAAACAATGGGTCCCATTGTTTCGAAATAACGGGGCGTTGTGTGGACATGCCGCTTCTTATTTCAAAACAACCTCTGTTTTTTCGAAATAAGAAGCCTCCATGGACATACCCTTAAGTCTGCATGTTGACAATACTAACAACAGGACACAGCTCTCACCTCTTCTTGGAGATGGGTCCTGACTATGTTGATGGGCGAGCTCTCTCCTGTTGGGGTAGGAACATCTTCACTTAAGCACTGCAGCTGTACAGATGCAGCATTTTAAGTGTAGACCTGCTCTCAAACCAACCCCCGGTAAAGGTTTATCTCATGCACAAACCAGCTTTCACTTATATTAGAAATCTAGCTGTCCAAAGTCATGAAAGGGATTAGATACCCTTAGGAAATAATCAACAGGGGTATGGCTTTTATCAGAAATGATGGAAGGAGAAAAGCAGAGTTAGCTGCGAAGAACAGTATTTGCAAACTGTACTGTTTCCTTCATAAACCATTTGGCCTTATGGTTCAACCATCACTGATAACTAACTAAATTTTCCACCACTGGGAACTGCCAAATTAGCTCAGACCCATGGTTCACGCAGCCCAGTAGCCTTTCTTCAACGGTGGCCACCCCAGATGCTTCTGAGAAAGGTGCCAGAAACTTTGCAATATGCAGTTAGGCTATGATTTTTCAGAGTGAATCAGGCATCCAACTTCCATTGACCAGTTGGTGTCTAACCCACTTTGGTCCCCTTTGCAAAACTCAGCCTTATTGAAAAGCCGCCCATGTAAAAGTTTCCTCCTGACCATAGGCTCATGAAGCATGAAAGCGCCCCTTTTTTTCTATATATAATCTATGTTCCTGTGGATGTCTTCACTATCCATAGTATTTCCAGTCCTGGTGTAAACTTTCCAAGATGGAGAAGTACTCAGCTAAATATAAAAGAGTTTATTAGATCACCAGGAGAAGCTATGGGCAAGGTGTGTACTACTTCTACTGGGACATGGAAATAAAAGACAGGGAGGAGGGAGTCCTTTCACTCCGGCAAGTGAGGGAAATTGGTCATTTGAGCTGTGCTCATATGATTCATCCTCAGGGCCTCACCGCTATCTCTTACCTTCTCCACCCCAGGTTACAGAGTAAGCCATTCCTTTGCAATCAGACCTAATTTTTTTTTTCAGGTTGGCTTAAAGACATAGTCCCAGTGGCTTAACAGGCAAAGCTGGTGCTGGTGAGAGTCTCACAAGGGGAAGATGGTCTTTTATGTTATGCAGAAGGTCAGACTAGTGGTCCATACAGGTCCACTTCTGCCCTGAAAACTTGTGAATGAACAATTATTTTACAGAGTGCTCAGGCCCCATAAGATCTGGGTACCTGAAATCACAGATGAATCTTGCTTTGATGATGTTGCTCGTTTTCAGTCTGCATTGTCACAGAACACATTGCAGATGCAATTCAGTACTGTAAGTACCCATTGCTCCAGAGACAACTGGACCTTGGGAGGACAAGTGTTGTAGAGGCCAGTATGCAAAAATACATATATTCTTTATGTTAATGGGTCCTTGGAACGTCTGTCTTCCAGCTGCATGGCCTCAACATATATTTTTTCCCTCTAAAAGTCAAGCAAAGGTTAGGAGACCCATGCCCAAGGAAGTGGACACTTCCTCCTGGAAAGACTACAGTGGAGGCTGTTGGTGAAGCTCTTGTGTACTGAAGGAAGCATGGTGAACCACTTGTAAAGTACCAAAATATGCCAAGCAGGGTGTTGGTCAACTTCTGAAGTAGGAAGACAGAGACTGGAGACGGAAGTGGGGGAAGGGAAAGCCAAAGGCCTATATATTTTTTGCATCTCTTAGGCATCAATCTTTAAATGTTTTTATAAGGGGAGCAGATAGGAAGAATGGATTGCATTGACCAAGGATGCAATTAAGCCCAAGATTGCAGCATAAGACCCACGCACTACTTAAATCTCATTTTTGTCCTCAGCGTCCATAGAATGAGTGTTACCTAAATTACCCAGTTCCAGACAAGGACTGCATGGTGCAGCTGCCATACAACACACACAACAAAAAGGCAGCCCCCTGGCCCATGGAGTTTACAATTCAAGTACAAAGCAGAAGACAGATGAATTCAGACAGATGAGCACATTTGTTTCTTGACAGAGATGAGGACCTTGGACAGATGATGATGCCTTTAGAAAATCCAGAATCCCAGCTGGTTGATTTTACAGGAATCTCTGGTTTCAAAACATCTCATAATCTCTACATTTAAAGAGGAAAAGTTTATTTTCAGCCTTTATTCAAGGAGTGCGCAAAACATGGCCTCCACAGCACTGTTAGCTCACGAAAGAATGTTTTCTGAAGTTTCCCATGAAACTTCAATGGTTCTTTAAAATGACAGGAACTTGGAGGAGGAGGAGGCCCCATCTACACTCAAAACATTTTCTTAAAAGCATTTTGCTAAAAAGATGCTAGTTCCTGTGTGGACATACTTAATTCAGTTCAACCATGGCTGATATCAACTTAGTTTAAAGTAAAGTCCTTGCTGACTTCAGCTATTCTGATGTAAGCATTGGCTAAACTATTCAACCCTTCAGCAGTGACTCATGCCAGATTACACACTAGTTTCACTGAGGCTAAAGTTATACTGACAGCAGCGACATGCTCAGTCAATCCGGAATTCACCTTAGCAACTCCAACCCCAGAACCTGAGTATCAGTAAGCCAACCGCAAAGCATTTCTGGTCGGCTTAGTGTAGCGTGTGGGGAGTATTTAGTAAGTCATTGGGAGATATGCAAGGTATTTTACATGTCTTGCATATCTCCGGTCAACTGCCACCAAAAAGTGCAGCAAGTATAGATTAGGGCTAAGCCAAGCTTTTTAAAAACCCTGACCTTCATTAAACTAGTGTAAGCAAGTCCTGATTCTTCAGTGGAGTTGTTTCTGATGTACACCAGTGCAAACTGGGCCACGAACATTCAGACATATGGGGCCAGATCCCTGGCTGATATGAATTGTCATAGCTCTTCTGAAGTCAGTGGCGCCCTGACAGTTTACACGAGCTGAGGCTCTGGCCCATAAAGACCATTCAATCTTATTCCCTAGCTAGAATGATAAAGCCACAGGCATGAATGTTTACCTTCAGCTACAAACTCCCTCACAACCTGTCTCTCACCCACCTGAGTTTTCACACAATTTTGCTCTTCTTGCTGCCTCATACATCAAAGTGCAGACAGGGAAAGAGAGAATGAGCTCAATTTATCTTCCGGCTTGAGAGTCTGGATCAATATATTGCAACAGGAGAGCTATTCCTAGCAGAGTAAATGTCTCCCCACTGGAAGATACGGCTGTGCAGCCTGGCACCAAGAAAGAAAATACACACGATGGGCAAAAGCCCAACAAAATCCACAAAATGTACCATTTCTTTACCGCCTAGAAGTCAGAGGTTGGACCAAAGCCAGGATTTGCATATGGATAATATATTTGTATCAAGTCACATGTCTGAGTTCATTTTATTCTTCAAGGCTTCACACGTCACCTACTACTTCTCTGAAGACGACCCAGACCACTCAGTATTGCAATCCCATAGGACACACTGGTGAGCATGAAGAGAGCTAGCTCAAGGAACAACGCAAATCTTGGAAAAGAGACAGTCGAATGCATGAAGATCTGAGTCTGAAGTGTGGATGATGGCAGAAAGACATTACACTTAGCGTTTATACGCTGCATTATGCCCAAGGCTCTCAGTGCTTTACAAACCCCCAGCATCCTGAGAGACAGTTCCCTGTAAGAACATTTTATTGATGAGGAAATGCAAGCTCTGCAGAGACTCCGTGGCCTCTAACAAGTCGCTTCATGTGAGTCATTTCCAGAGCCAGGACTGGAACCCAGTTCTCCTGCCTCTGAGTCATCAGAGGCCACTGCTGCCTCAAAATAAGCATCAGTCTCTAATACAGTCATTTATCAGCTCTTTTCTTTCTGCAGCCTAAATGCCAGTGACTTTTCTTTCCTTGCTGTCCACATCCCAGCGTCATTGGCAGCAGGTCCTGAGTCATTTTGGTATTGGACACACTGACGGATGGTGGATGGGTGAATTGATTTGGGTGAAAAGGTCAAGCTCTCAAACCTTTGCCTATCCCCCACACAAACTTTCTTTAAGATTCAGGAGACCTCTTGATTAAGTGTTGCAATCTCAATAAACATTCAAAGAAGTCGGATTAAACGATAAAACACCCTTTTTGAAAGGTTGCAAGGTGACACTACTTTATTTCTTAGAATCCAGAACAGCAGCACACCGTAACCAAAAGCAGAGAGAGACAAAGCAGACTGCTCACTGAGATAGCAAGACAGCTCAACCAACCTTGCTCTAGGCTATCTCTATGCAGACTGGCTGCAGAAGACCTAGATACCATACTGTTGTAGGGCTCAAGCGGAAGATTTTGTGACAGACGGGTAGCATGGCATTTACACCCACCCCTGTGAGTGATCTGACCATGAACTAATGCGGGGCTTAATGCCCAGAGCTGCAGCTGGAGCCAATCTCCTGTGGGAACTGGCGAGGACCTGAGATAAAGTGCTTTGCTGCTTTGCAAGGCTTGACTGTGATGTACTTATTTTGCCTTATTTCCCAAAATATGTTTTTACTTTGCTTGCCCAAGGAAGGAGTATAATTATGAGGATGGTTGGAAAGGGAGGGTGAGAGTCTCTCCAGGTCTGAAGCAGACGCCGTGAGTTGGAGTCTCCTGGTCTGTGTGACCTCTCACCTCCCAGAAAATGGCTCTCCTCTGGTGCGTTGTTACAGTAAGTGCGTCAATAAAATCTGTTTAGCTGCTTTATCCTGACTCAGGTGTTGTCATCTCACTGGATCCCGTTACCTCTCTAATACACATGCTTCTGTATGGAGTCCCCTTGACTGCAAGACCAGGAAACCCCTTACTCTTAAAGTTCATCATTTTAACGGCGTTTGGTACACCACATTAAGGCCTCCTCATTCCTTTTCTTAGAAGGACAGATCAAGGAAGTCCCAGCATTGTGCCTGTATCTTTTAACCTCATCCCTTGTTCTTGCTAGTTGTGCTGCCTAACTGGTTATTGGCAGACCGAAGAGCCAGTTTCTCACCTGTACAATCACCATCACAATTACCTTTGGAAAATGAGATGCAGTCAGTGTGATGGAACAGATTGCCAGGCCACCCCCAAAGGAAATCACAATTCAAGAGAGGTCACCAGGTTGCTAGATTGCCACCTCCCACTCCTCTCCCGCCTGCCAACCTGCAAGAAGGTCAACAGCAGGTGCGCAAGCTCTGTATAGAGGCTCATGGGACATACTATGTGAAGGGGGTGATGAGTAGGCAGAGAAGTCTGCAAGCCACAGCTTGGACCAAGATTGCCGATGAAAATATTTGGACATTAATCTAAGAATGCCAAAGAATCTTTTGAGTTTCCTCCATTGCTAACCAAGCCATCATTCTTATGCTCACTTCTCTGGTCATGACCGTCCTGTGGAAAGAGTTTATTCCCTCCGTTTGCACACCCACGTTTTCCCATGGAAGTCATCATCCTGGCTTTGATCAATCCCAAAACTTGCCTGTATCCAAGTGACCTGCATTGGAGAATCAGGGTAGCGTTACCCTGAAAACGCCTGTGGGCAGTGGCTGCAGCAGGACTTGAGGCACCAGGTTAATATGCTGAAAGCTCTTAGTTTATCAGTCTGAACATCTTTCCAGAGCAGTCACGCTTGGACATGTTCCAGGCTCAGCATGGCGGGCCCAGCACCTCCCCAGAAAAGTTCTAAAAACTATTTTAATTAAAATCCACACCCTCACTGACACTTTTTTACATCCCACTTGACAACTGGCTGCTATTGCTGGAACCCGATTGTCACAGAGAGGGTTGCTGTTAACACTTTGTAGGAACCTACAGTACATGAGGCTGAGAGATAAGTGGAAATCATTTTCCGCTGAAGGACGTCAGTAAAATGTATGAACGCTGCCTGTCTCTGGACCATCTGGCTGCTGATAATACAATATTAATAACCACACTCAATTAAACTAGGCTTCCCTTGGGAAGCAGGGTTTCAATTGGGCACTGTCAAAAGAATTGATGTAATCCAAGTTCTGATGTCATTGATAGCAGCTGGCCTGGGCTGAGGGGCTAGGATGGGAGGATTTCCCTTTGCATTTACATGGCTTCTAATACAGTCCCTGCAATGATCAAATGTTTCAGACAGGGACTTCAGAAGATGATGGGCTAAAGGTGCATTGGCTGCAGTGCCATTCAAACCCTGGCCATGATAGCCACGTCTGAAGAAATCCCATGGAGTGTGTAAGTGTAGTGTACCATGATGATGGACACTCTATAAATTCCAATGTGAGAGATGATTATGTGGCTAAATGGACAGACAGGCAGACAGATGAATACACAGATAAGGTAGTTTGTCTGCCAGGGGAGGATAAATGAGATTAAAAATTCAACCCCTTGTATAGATCCTTTATTATAAAGAGCACTAATGTGTTGAATGGTGGAATCATAGTGACATTGTATTGGAGATGTTTTTCTCCCATCCTACAGTATCCTGTTTTCCCCTCACATGCTCAGTGCATGAGGTTTTCATAAATGTTTTTAAGGCTTCCAGATTACCAGCTGACAAAGTACAATAGGGATGACCAGGGAAGGATTCGCTTCTACCTAAATCCTTGAGATTCCTTTTCCTTTTTGACCTAGCAGGCTCCCAGAGATCCCCTCATGCTAACCCAGCTGTTTCTGGATGCAGATCCCATTCCCTGCACCTGTAACCACAATTTCATAGGACTCACCGAGCTTTACCTGTTGCAAAATGTTGGGCTTTTTTCTGGTGCTTCTGTGACATGCGTGCCCTGTGGAACCTTTGGGAATATTGACTTGAGACAGAGCAGGACAGGTTGACAGAAAAAGAGGATGGAGACAGCTGGCTTAACTGGTAAGGTATCTGTGAGATGGATTAACCTGGGGAAGCAGTGTTCAAATAAAAGAACAACAGGCAGGGGCATCTGGATGGGATGGGGATTAGCGTGCATCTCTTCTGTGCTGAGAAGGGATTACAATCAGGGGCAGCTGCTATGCCAAGAATTTGGGTCAGGTCACATCATGCTTAGGGCTGGATGGAGAATAAGAGAAGCTTCCCATTGTGATCATTAGAGATACCCAACAAACATCCAGATTACATGCAGGTGGGCTGGAAAACAGTCAACAGGATCACTGCAATAATCCATGCCCACAGAAGCAGTTCTTCACCTAGCGAGGACTGTTTGACAGATGTTTCCCTTGGAAAGTACCATTTTAGGAGGGTGTTAATCCCACCCCCAAGGTCCTTCGAGATGTCGCCAGGGCAGGCCAGTAGAACCAGGCCTGTTTTGGCCATGGTAGTCAGGGTCCTTATAACTTGCCGGGTGCATGTGCTGTTTGCAGTGAAAAGCAAAAGAATTTTAAATTCTGAGGGAGGCTTTTTATGGTTGTTTAAAGCGGACACGTGTGTTTCCCGATTAGCTTGAATCTGGAATCATTTGGTTGGAAATTTCACCAGCGTGAGAGAAATTCCAGCTGGAAGATGAGTACCTTTCCCAGTGGGAAATGCCCATTTTGACTGACAAGAGTCAATGCATGTCAACATTCAAACTCTGAAATCCAAGTCTTCATGCTTTTTGATCCAGCTGCAGAAATGCAAAAGCAGAAATGGGGTGTTAAAATAAAGCACTGATTAGGGCAGGGCGGGGGGAGGCAGATGTCTGAACAATTTGTCAGAAAGTGTAATTATTTCTCGTGCATGTGTGTGTGTGTGCAAGCAACCAAACTCTGACTGTTTCCAGACATGGGGCTCCCCTGGCAGCACAGGGAAGGCAATGGCATGGAGCAAGTGAGAGCTGAAGGCAGAAGCTCGTCTAGCAGCCATCACCAGATGTGGACAAGAGACCCTGAGGGAGGCTTCACCCAGGGTTACAGAGCCTGAGCCCACTGGAGTCATGAACAGACTAGCCTGGTATATTAGGGTGTCACAATATTATCTACTAAGCAACTTAATTCAGTTCTGTCTGAAAGCAGAGGCAGGACAGTCCCATACATTGGTCTAGGCAGGGCACAGCTGCTGCCTTTGGGCTACGTACTTAACCTGCTGCGTATCTTGTTTGTTTAGGATGTCACTGCACTCTTAGTCCAGAGCAGTGCTGTTCGTACAGCACCTACACAAGAAATCAGCAGACCAGGGCAACAGCTCTATGCAGCTGGGAGGAGTTTAAACAAAAATCACCATAATTTATTTCAAATTCTGTCTCACCCATACACCCTTCACAAAACCCACCCAAACAAACACCCCAGCAAGGAACGCTTCTCTTATTAAAGCTCTTCCTGTTGACCTTTCTTCCTGCAACTATCACTCCTGTCTGGAAGCCAGGCAGTTTTATAGAGAGCTTCCTTACCCAGAGTCCTTTGCAGGGAAGGGTAGTCCCTCCCTTGTCTCTCTGAGCAATTGACAGCCCACCTCGCTATCTCTTGTCTTTATTCTTGGCCAGAGCCATAACGCGGTGGTTTGCCACCCTGGGCGGCTTTCAATTTGAATGTGCCCCTTCCCATTAGCGGCGCTTCGAGCCGGGGCCGCAAAGCCCCCCCTTTAATAGCATGGCTCTATTGAGACTCTTCGCACCCCCCTGGGCTTTGCCCCGTCAGCCCCACAGTAGTTACAGCCCTGTTCCTGGTCCTACAAGAGCTTCACTCCGTCACAGGTCCCTGAGCCTGGTTGGGTTTCCTAGGTGTTAGTGGAATATAAAAAATTGTAATAATGAACAGCTCAAGAAAACAGAAACACAAAAGTGAATCATCAAGAAACTTTGCCCTCCAACTCTCTCCGTCCATTGAGAAGCTGTTGAGTTTCCTAGTGAAGTCAGACCAGAAGAGCTGTTGTAAGGGAAGTTGACTTATAGCAAAGCTGTATTGTGTGGTGCATTTGACAATGGTTAAATCGGAGCATCTGTGGGATCACATGGCAGGCTTGGCGCAGAACGATCAGACAGATTAACCATGAAGTCGAGTACCTAGCTTCAGAGATGACAAATATTGGAGGCTACTTTTATGTGAAAGAAACCCCACCTTCCACAAAGCACCTGGCTCTACGTAGGAGGCAAAATTCTTTCTGGACCACCTGAGGCCATCTGCTTCCCCCTAAAATATACACTTGAAGTAGCCACTCCTTAGCATCCCTCAGAGCATTGCCAGCTCTTGTAATTTTTGAGACAGTCTCATGATATTTGGAATTTGTCTTTAAGTCCCAGTCTCCAGAATACAATGATTACATGAGAATCTCAGCTTGCTGTCTTTGTTTTTTTTTTTAAAGCAATTTTCGTAGTTGCCAAGAAAAGTTTTAAAATGTGAAGTGTGTGCACCTCAGTGACTAAGAAACTGGAAGGCAAAGAAAGAATTTACTGTTCTGAAAATATCCTGTGAATGCTAAGCCAATCTCAGGATTTCAGGGCCTGGGTCATGATTTCTAGCCACTCAGCACTGGCAACACTTCAAAGGGTAGGATAAAATTGTTTTTGTAAGTCTCTTGCCGTGCCCATGCGTTCAAACGGAACCTGCATTCCCTGAACTTTAATAGTAGAACAAGAAAGCAAAATGGCAGCTCCCATTGAAATGCATCAGCGCTAAATCCAGCTGTCAGATTTACCCTCAAACCCACAGAGAGTTACACAATGTTTCAGCCCTATTGCATGGGGTTTAAATGGTGACCCAAATATTTGTCCAGCTGCTGCATGTTGGGTGGAAAATCAGCCAGTTATGAAGATCATCAATCCATTAGATGTCCTGTATTTCTGAAAAGCCTATTATCCATCCACCCACACTTTCTGTCTAGTCACATACATGCCAAATTTAGTAGCTGCTTATTTAGTTATCTAAAGCGCTCTAACTAATCACTGCCATTTTCCTTTATAGACTCTGCCGTATGGGTCTTGAGACAGGCTGGAACTGAGCAAATGGACAATGGTAACATGGAGCCACATTGAAAGAGAGGTCTTGTTATTTCTGTACCAATTACAAGTTTATGGATCAGGCTGAAAGGTGTTTAATATGTTGTAAGATTTAGACACACTTGGCTCCAACATTTATAGGGGCTGTTTGTAGCAACAAGTAACATGCGCTCACCCTGTAAGTATGCGGCGCTCACATAAAAACTGCACAGATGTGCCGGGAAAAGAAAAGAAACCCAGCTCGACCTGAGAAATGGGGAACAAGTGTTTCTGGTTGCACTGTAGGCACTCAGGGGGAAGGCAGAGGAGGAAAATGATACCTGTCATGCATTCTCCCATCAGCTGCTGCCTACGTTTATAGGGTGTTTTCTTTTCAGGTCCCAAACCCCATTGCACAATATTGTAAAAATGCTATAAAATATTTTATAAGATCGTACAATTGTATTTCTGCCAGGACGTTTAACCCCTCAGTTGCCTGCCTCCTCCAGCAGATTCCCTGGTGTGTGTCCAATCAAAAAGTAACTCAAACAAGTCTGTGGCTGCATTTTGTAGTCCGGGCTCTCCCACCCTGCTCCTGTGCCATGGGCATCAATCTTACCTTCAGGAAAAACCGCAGATCGGTGTCCTCGGTTTGTTCACTCTTCAGCCTCTGTGGAGGCCTCTGTGTTGTGGTGATGGATTCGGCATAGTGGCCACTTTTCTGCTAGAGACCCTGACTGAGGCCCACCAAACTCATCACACAGAAGGTCCATCGAACAGGTCCAGCTTCTGGAGCCTATTGACCCCATGATGGATTTGAACCAGTCACCTAAGAAAGATAAATCTTCCAGATACCGCTAGCAGCACTGCATGGTGAAAGGAAATTGTGTTTCACAGAGGATTTAGTAAGGTGGAGGGTTGGTTTCTGTCTGATTTGAATGAAAACTAAATGTTTTGAAATCCTCAGCTGAAAGGAATGGAGACCTGGCCCCAGGTAGGCTTGTGGGCGCTGATAGGAAGTCAGGAGTTTAGAATTCCTGGGATCCAGGCTCCATGACCATCTGCCAGACAGACAACATAGGGGGCCGGCATCGGGGAGCTCGGTTTTCCAGGCTCTTGCACCCCAAAAGCCCTACCTGGCCCCTGGGATCCATGGCAGCTTCATCAGACTTGAACCCTCTCCAAGAAACATTTCAAGTGAGGTGAAGCAGCAATTGCCAATCAAATATTTCACTAGAGAAGATTTTCCAGACAGTTCTCCTCACTTGCATTGGTTTGAGCGTGACCTAGTGGCTGGCACCCTGGATGGGGACACAGGTTCTAGTCTCAGCTCTGCCACTGGCCTGCAATGTGATCTTGGATGAGTCACTTCTCTTCTCCATGGCTCAATTTCCCCATGTGTACAATGGAGAAAATGACACTGGTCTCATTTGTAAAGTGCTTTGAAATCTACTGATGAAAAATATTAGAGAGGAGGTGGCCATGTACGGGGGGGTAGCTTCTGGTTGAGTGGAAGATTGGTGAAAGTCACAGGGCTATTTCCAAACACTTGAGCTGACCTGTTCAAGGAGCAGGTAGATAAACAGGCATAGATAGAGTGGGAGTGAGAGACCCCTGTCCCTCAGATCTGCTACCCCTTCAGACTGAAGATGAGAAATTGAGTCCTTTCACCTCTGGTCCGGCTAGGCATGATTACTTATCCTGTCAGATCCTGGTCCCGGGCGCTCCTGGAACATAAGGATGGAAGCAGAGACACATCTTAGGGTCGGGCAGGGCAGACAGTCCTGTTACCTCTCCATCCTCAGCCTCCTGCCCTCACACCCGATAAATATTGCAGTTAGTTTGGGAATATTTTATATGGATTGAAACATTCCCATGAATACCAGCAGCCTAAGGCCCTTCTCTTGCAGATGTTGGATTTGGTGCCTGCCAGCAGCCTATCATTTGTTGTAAAGAAAGGGACAAAATTAGTCAGCTATACTCAGGGGAGATTTTCATCTTTTCTTCACCTTCAATCAGAAAAATAATTACTCAGTGAAAGGGTCAGGTAGGATTTATTGTAGCCTGGGGAAAATTCACCCTGTTCATTGGCTGAGATGCCACTTGCATCTCACTTAAATCCCATTTTGAGGAATTAAGTGGGATTAAAGTGGGGTTTTAGATGTGTGCTGGCTCACTTCAGGGAGGTGAGTTTTCGTCCCACACCACAGGCCCAGCTATTGCTCTGGAAGACAGAAATTGAGGCGCCTCTTCTTTATAGCACCTGAGAACGCACTGCAAGTGGTACCACATCTTCTGCCTTCCAGGGCTGGGATTCGGTGTGTGGTGTTGACTCCCAGACTAAATTAGCCTATAGCAGAAGCATTTCCTTGCAACACTGCATCCTAACATGATACTTTATTCCCAGCCTGAGCTATCAGTTGCCATCCCTTCCTCCGTCTTTTAAATCCTAAAGCAATCTGCAGTGCCCATGTGACCAGAGAGTTTGCTAGTGCTTTAACAAAGGACTTGTGCCAATGTTTCCCCTAAATCCTACAACTCCAGGGGCATATATGCTCAAAGGGAAAAACTGTGCAAGAATGAGGAATCTATTTGTTTGTTTTCCTGTTTAAACAAAACGTTTTCCATAAACATGAAGGAGAAAACTTCCTGTCACCTCCTCCCAGGCATTCATTAAGCAGATAACACAGAGGCCAGCCCGCATTACTAGAAACAGGGCCCAGGGTGAGCATCTTGGTGGCCTTCCCCTAGGATGTCTTTGACAAGCCCTGCTATTGGGCACAACCCACTTCATTCTGAAAGCAAAGCTTTTTCTCTTCAGAAGGGTGAAATTCACTCCACCGCAGGGGCCAGCATATCAGCCTCTGTACCCTTAAACCAGTTATGACATTAGCACCTTGTGCTGGGGTTGTACTTCATGCAGTAAGAGATGGTGGACTGGTTATATGCACAAGACAGAAGGGGAACCAGTGATGACGTGGTTCATCCAAGGTCACAGAGCAGCTCAGGAGCTGAGCCAGTGAGGGAACCCACATCTCTCTTGACACCTGTGTAGCAAACAGCTCACGGCGACACACTGCAGCCCTATCTTACTCTGGCTCTATGCTGCTCCCATGTCCGGGAAATTCTCCCCCAGGCTGTCACAGCTTCCTTATGATCCTTCCTACTGGGGCACCTCTGTGGGGCTAAAGTTGGGAAAGCAGAATTTGGCCCATAGTTTTTTATTCTTGGCTTGTTTCCCTGTCCATCTGGGGTGGCCAGCCAATTCTGTTGGACTGTGCTGTCATTCCAGACTGGGCATCCCCAAGGTTGCCATGGAGGGGAAGGGGATGAAATGGATGGGCCAATGTCTACTTTCTGTTACATCAGCGATGTTAGGGGTGGGGTAAATGGGAGGAGAGTGTGACCTGGTGCACTTTGGATGTTCAGTGACAAATGAAATGTAATAGGCTAGTTGCTAATAATTAATGAAGTCTGTAAATATGATGTGGGGGTTCTCAGCTGTAGGTTTATTACCTATATCCATTTGATGTATTAATATTTTGTACAGCAAATTTTTCTGAAGTAGGAAGACAATGGGGCCACCTGGAACAAAACTTGCTTGCCTCTTTAGTTACCTGGGGAGAAACAATACACAGCTCACAGTGCAGGATTGGCAGAGGAAGGATCGTGGACTTGTTTCTGTTTTCCACAAGGGCTTTGTGGTGTCACCTGTTGGACTCAGAAGAGTTGGCGGCAGGCTGCAGGTCTGCTCTTTCTGAAGGCTCAACAGGTGTTAGGTGCCCACATTTCACTGCCTTCCAATGGGAGGTGGGTGCACAACTGCCTCTATTGGGTGCAAAACTACATGTCAGTTAGCATAAATATGGGGGGGTGGCCTGCAGGTGTAGACTTCTGGCTTTGGATATGAGAGCTTGTGGGTTCCAAATCATGGTACCTGTAAATAGCTTCTGCTCATCCCTCTTGCCTAATTTACATACCCTTGGTTTTGCTCAACCACAGATTATGGGGCTCAGTGAAGTTACAGTTTCTGCTCTGTGTGGCAATGATCATCTTGGTCCCTTCTGGCCTGCTTGGGCTGGCAGAGATAGCAATTTGCCATTTTGCTTTTCCAGGTGCCCCTTACCCTTCATTGCTGATCCCCAGTTCTATTAGGGTTAGAGGGGGGTGAGGAATGGAGCTATTGCTTCCTGCACTGGCTGCACCTCTGTGTGCTGGTCATGCCATGCAGACAGCTGTATCAGAAGGGTGGAAAATCTCACTCCCCTCACATGACTGCTGTAGGGTTAGCTGCAATGACAGCCTTTCCCAGCAATCTCTCCAGGTGGCTTTTACAGGGAAAACAGATGGGATATGCAATGTTTCTAGCCTGGGGACTGACTCGGGATGGGAGCTTGGGCAAGGCAGTTGACTTTCTGCACTGAAGTTTTGCCCACCTGTAAAGTAGAGATGCCCCATTCATTAGAAGTGCTTCAACTGAAAAGTGCTATGTAAGTGGATTGTAAATTTATTATACTCCAAAGAAAAGCCCTTGAGGATTATTTGATCTAGGATGTATCAGACAAAACCAGAAAATCCCTAAAGCTCCAGGCAATTCCTCTCCCACAGACCCTCCAAGCTAATAACCCTTTCCTTAGTGATAACACATTTCCAATTACATCCTCTCCGATAATAGGGCTTTTTTCATCTATGGTGCATGGGATGGGAAGAAACAGCTGCAAAGCTGTTTGACAAACACAATTTGCTATCCCTTAGCAATCTGGACTAACCAGAGTCATTTTGGCCACCTGAAGAGCTTGTTGGACCCAGCGCCACCCATGCCCAGACTTTGTAGCATGTCAGGCTTTGGGGAAATGACATGGGACAGCAATGTGAGTGACTAGGGCAATGCATTGCACTCATTGCATTGGTGAAGAATTACAGGGACACTGATGCACAGCACGGTGTCAGGACTTCCATCATATCTCTTCACCAATGTGCCATCGACTGAAACCAACCACTGGCACCCCGAGATATAAAGAACAAGGACTCTGCTTTGCCAGCTCAACGGTTAATAGGGTTCTTGGGCTGCAAACTAGGAGGCTCATACTGTGTAGTGTGCCTGATCTCTGCAAATAATGGAGATCAGACAAGAATGCCTGATCTCTGCAAATAATGGAGACCAGACAAGAATGGTAACAGAAGCTCCTGCTCTTTATGCAGTGTCCCTTCTACTGCCCCGGGTGCTAAGCGCACTGAGCACAGAGTCCATGCCATCCCGAAAGAGTTTCACCTGCATACTACCTAGACGCTGTCCTGCTTGAGAAGCTTAAGAGTGCAGCTGGGTGAATTATGCCCTCAGTCTTCCAGTACTCCCAGGGTCATATCCACATGGGAAGTTCCAAAACTGGACCGCCGAAATTTGTGATTACACACATTTGCACATACCTCCTCTCCCATTTGCGTGGACAAATGTGCAACCACTCTCACTCACTAAGAGTTTCTTGTATTAACACTTTTCTCCAGTGATACCAGTAAGAAGGAAAATCACAAGATGGGCTGAGACGTGTAAAGATGTCTAAGGAACATGGGTGCTCAGTTCCCATTAAAATGAATGGACAATGAGTATCCAGATTTCTAAGGCAGCTTAGAAAATTCTGCTGAGAATGCTTAGATCATAGTAACACAGCTGAGGAGGAACTGACGGCCATTTGTAAGATAAAATCCTACTCCAGTGGTATGTTTGTTGCATAAAATAGACACTTCTTCATAGCAGATGGACCACTTGGTCTTCTCTGCAGATAGAATATGGGCATATAGCCCACTGTCTCATTTTAGCTGAGCAGAATGCAACATCCCGAGCTCATCCTCCCATCTGAAATATTCAAAACATTAACAAATGTTAAATGGTTAAATCCTGACTCCCTGAAATAAATGGGAAATCTCCCTTTGATGTCAGTGGCACCAGAAGCTATCCCCAAACCAAAATCATGTTGTGAGTATTATAGTAATGCACACTGACTAAGTAACTAAATCATCATGAGACGTGGTCTAAGCTTCATTGCACCATGTGGCCTTCAAACAATGAGACAATGGTTAGGCAAAAGGTGTGCTTAGACCACTGCCCATCATGCTGATCAATATTGTCTAATTCTTGTTCTCCCATCTAGAGTGGTCAATTGCCACCTGTCATTTCTTATATATAGATTGTGTACTATTTGGGGCAGGACCATCCTTTTGTTCTCTGTTCGTACAGCAGCTATCACAATGGATCCTGCTCCATTGCTGAGACTTTCAGGTGCTATCACAATACACCTAATAAATAGCAATGATAATGTACAGTACCTAGCACACTAGGGTCTTAGTTCATGATGGGGACACCTAGGTGTCAGTCTTCAAAAGTGCCACCTGACTCGTTGTTCATTTTCTATACATGTGAGCAGTCCCAGGGAAGTCAGTGGGATTATTTATGTGCACAAGGACCATTTGCCTGAAAAAAGACCAATGTGCTTTCAACTTGGATTGTAAACTCCTAGGCACGGCCTGTTCTTTGCAACAAGGGAGATTTTCAGAAGGATTTGAGTAAATCTCTCATTGAAACCTAATGAGTTTGCACACCTAAATTCATCAAATTATCCTTTGTGTTTGGATAGCACCTAGCATATTGGAGCTCTTATCTTCTGGATGCCTTTAGAAGGGACCACAATATAAAGATTAAATAATAACCTCAATAAAAAACAATAACAGGATCAAGAATATATTGGACAAATACAGTCATGGCTATATAGCAGGGGTCTCAAAGTCATGGCCTGTGGGCTGCAGGCAGCACCTAAAGTTATTTCCTGCAGCCCGCAACAACACTATTATTATTGATATTTGCAATATCATTGTATGAAAAGGTTTCAGTGGTGTGGTCCTTGGGCTAACATACTAGTCCTAATGTGGCCTTGTGGTGATTTGAGTTTGAGACCCCTGCTATATAGTACGCCGGTAAAGTTCTGTGCCCTTTGCTATCCTACACAAACACACACAAAAGTGCAGATGCTGAAAGATGCCAACTCCCATTCAGAAATTAAATTGCAGACAACCATTCATACATACACAATGGCACCCATATGCAAACACACACCAAAAAGACACAAATCCAGGTACAGAGAGACACAAGCTTAAGTTTAACTCATGCTATTAAACCATAGACAAACACATGCATATGACAGACAAAAGTGTATTGTTGGGAGTCTATTATTATGGATATGTCATAAAAGCACTTAAACACTCAGGGACAGCTCATCACCTAGTTTAAGCTGACATAGCTCCATTGATCCCGTGGTAATGATCCCAGTGGAATTATAATGATTTTTACAGCCTGAAGATCTGGCCCATATTTTAATTTTATATGTAAGGCAGGCTTAGAAGCTGTGCCTAACAGCTTCTGAAGGGAGGCAACTAATCTGCATGGGTCCTGTATTAGCATGAACGCAAAGGCTATGTCTACACACACATCGTTATTTTGAAATAAGGATTTCGAAATGAGTTATTTCGAAATAAAGTCCTTATTTCAAAATAAGTTAATTCGAATTAACAAAATGTTAGTTCGAATTAAGGGAAAGCCTGCTATCGAAATGGCTGTTATTTCAAAATGGTTATTTTGAAATAAGGCCGTTTGGACATGTTGTTTCAAAACAGTTGTTTCGAAACAATAGTGTTGTTTCGAAACAACATGTCCAAAAGGCCTTATTTCGAAATAAACCATTTCGAAATAACAGCCGTTTCGAAACAATCGGGGTTTAACCTGTTTTGAAACAACAGTTCTTATTTTGAAAGGACGGGATCCATCCTTTCGAAATAGGAAAACGTCATGTGGACCAAATATCTTTTATTTCAAAATAACCAGTGTTATTTCGAAATAAAAGTGCTGTGTAGACATACCCATAGAGCACAATTAGGTATTAGCATACTGGGTGCAGAGTATAGTAGGTAATGGTATTTGGGGTTAATCTGATCACAAATCTGTCAATATGTGTCATTCTACTGAGGGGAAATATGAAATACTGTCTTTTTGTGAAATGCTATTCTCTCTTTGTTCCAAATCTGTCTGGGTTAGTTAAAGGATAAAAGCTACCCTTAGTTAAAAAAGAGACCTGGAAGAGAGGCCACTGCATATTTCAGCCTGGAAAAAGTTGAAGACAGGGGTGGGGTTTTACATAGCTCCTTTTGGAGCAAAATGCTGGAGGTATTTTGTCTCACCCCATGGTGCCACTGTCAAATGATAGATCTGGCTGGGCTTCTTTGAGGCCTTTTCTTTGTTATGGAAGTTGCTGTTTTCAGCTACTTGAGGTTTAAGAGCTGAAACCACTGAGAGAGGCAAACTCTCTCTCAGCTAAAATCACTAGAGAGGGGAAACCCCCTCTCTGAGCTGAAATCATTGAAGAGGACCAGTGAGCGGAGCTGGTTGACAATGAGAGCAGCCAGTGGCAAGCTGGGCGGCGCGAGTGACCGGTGGGTGGAGCTGGCAGACAGCGAGCGGAGCCAAAGGAGGATGCTAGTGGATGGAGTGAGTGACCTGTGGTTGGTGCTGGCAAACAGCTGGTGTGAAAGACACCCCCCTACATGCCCCAGGGTGGGCTGGGAGTCTAGTTAGCACTGATTCCCAGATCAGTGCCAATTTTGCTAGTGAGTTCACATTTGCTGTTACGCTGTGTGGGATCAGTTTGGAAATCTGTTTTGCACTGATTCTCCAGATCAGTGGGGGTTTGCTATTGGGTTCACATGTGCTGTTATGCTGTGGGGGGGGGGATCATGTTGGAAACCTGTTTTACACTGATCCTCCATATCAGTGCTGATTTTTGTTGTTGGGCCTTTTACATTCTGTTTTTATTACTATTAAAAGTTCTGTATGCTACACTCAGACTTGTGCTTGCGAATGGGGAAGTTTTATCCCTTTGGGGAGCCCAGAGGATAGTGCATGATTTCGCAGAAAGCTGGGTGGGGGCTCGAGCCAGTTGGTGGTGTTACATTATTTGGAAACCCCTAGATATAGAAACCGGCCCTTGTTCTGCCAGCCTGCCCTGGCAGGAGGGTTACATATATTTACACATGGTACCCCATGAACGTGAAGCTAAACACCAGCCATTCTGAATCTGTGAATTAAAAAAATGCTCTGTAACAGAAATAAGCCATTGTGCATTGTGCCCCTCCTGTCTCTGCTTATGTCTGTGCTGTTACAAAGCACCACTGCACTGAAACAAAAGACATGCTAGCCCTTTCATTAAGGAATTGCATCTTTTCTACAACCTAGCACTACTTTACTGATGAGTGGTTTCCATCTTTCATCACGCAAAGTGCAGTGATTAAAAGAGAATTACTAGAATTCCTAACATCTCCATCAGAGATCAGGCCTGGTCATTTGGAAAATAAGTAATGAACATCGTTTGTTAATGTCACCTTAAGTGATGAATTCTTTATGCTTAACACACCAGATATATTTCCTCTTTATTTCTAGGTTTGTTTTTAAATCTGTTAATTTAATTAAATATCCACTGTCGAAGCACCGTTAACGGTAACTGACTGTGAAAGATACCTGGCCTTGCACTGGATAATTAAAGCATAGGAGTGGGATGGATGGGAGATGAGGAGAGGGTCTGCTTCCTAGCAAAAACTGGAATATGTGGCAGAATATGACCACTTCAACAAAATGCCTGATTTCCTTGCAGACCAGATGCCAGGCTGTTGTCTAGCCCACTAACTGCCATTTTACTTTATAGATACTGATTGTGACAGAACTCTTGTTTACCTTGTATAAATCAGGAGTAAGTGTATAGAAGTCAATGGAATCACTTTGATGTAAATAGGGTTTGAGAGTTGAATCAAGCACACTGGTCATCTTTTAAAAAGTTGCAACAGGAAAAGAGTTATTTAGCGTCCCTGAGCACTTGGTCCAGGAGAATGTTTCTTTGGAGAGCGAGGTTTCAGGAGGCAAATCCACTCCATCTGCCAGAACTGATACTGTGCTAGGGAGACAGAAAGATCTGTTCGCTTTTTTGTTAGACTGGGGCAAAAGTTTTTGCTTGAAACATTTTGCTGGTGAAAAGTGTAGATTTGGTGACATTTAAATATTTTGCAATGTGTGTAGGTTTTGTTGAATTTTTTTGGTAGCACTCCACCCACACCTCTTATCCCTCGTCCAGCCTCTGTAAAACCTGAAACCATTTGTTTTGTTGAAATATTTTGATTTTTTTTGGTTCAAAGTGATGTTTCGTTTATAAATTCTCTTTTATAAAAAAAATGAAAAAATGTTTAAAATACTTGAGATTGAAATACACAAAATGTTGTCATTGACCCCAAACCATTTTTTGTCAACTCTTCAGTTTGCCTGCATCTCTGAGGCATGGTATGACATGAAATTCCAAAGTGCAAACCAAGAAGCATTAGTCACGCACCTTTTATTTTTGTCAGTGTGAATGCCCCAACTTTCCAGACTTTATATAAGTTCCCTGGTAATTGACATCTATTAGATTTAATTTCAGTTTCAAAAGAAATTCCCTTTGTACCACAATAAACAGAATGGAACTGCATGGTTATGAGTCAGTGGAATTTCCCTTTTCTCTTAAAGAGGCTGTAAGTGACTGGTGGTCTTTGAGGGATTTAAATCCAATACACACTGGTGTCTACAGTGCGAACAAGGGGACCATTTATTGAGACCATGATTGCAGCCAGGTGATGGTATCCCACAGGGTTTCCCCTTTCTGCACAAACACTCTTATCCATCCAGGATCATCTTTTGGCAAAACACGGTCTAATTTGTTCAACAGCCTTTCCACAGAGGGTGAACATTTTGTCACTATTTTTCCATCAGGAGGGACTGAGAGTGATTTTAATAAATCATCTACTGGTGCCACATGGAGCAGCTTTCAGCATTGCTTTCCATCTGATTAAGGACAGCTCTGCAAAGGGAACGGAGAGGGAAGATTCTGGAGTGGTGCTATGTTCCACTAAAATTGCTCCTCTCAAGTTAGTCTCACTTGAGTGAGAACAACCACAACATGTTATAACTCTCAGGTTGCTGTGTACGTACTGGCTTTGCATGTATGCATGTGTGAAGCTAAGATTCTGGGCCACCATCCCATGGTTCATAGATTCATAGATTCTAAGTTCAGAAGGGATAAATATGATCAGATCATCTGACCTCCTGAACAATGCAGACCATACCACTTTGCTGCCCACTCCTGCAATAGACACCTAACCTGTGACTGAGCCCTTGAAGTCCCCAAATCATAGTTTGAAGACTTCAGGGTACAGAGAAATGATCAGCAAGTGACCCATATCCCATGCTACAGGGGAAGGCAAAATATCCCTCAGGCCCCTGCCAATTTGCCCTCTCCTGGCCCCACATATGGGGATCAGCTAATCCCTGAGCATGTATATGAGACTCACCAACCAGACACTCAAAAAAGAATTCTCTGTCTCAACTCAGAAGCCACCCCATCTTCTCAGAGCTTCAGTCAGTCCGATTCAAAGGGAGAATATGTCCGTCCTTTCTGGGCACACAGGAGGAATTGTGAGAAGGCACTGAAGAGCTGGTGACATCCAAGTGGCACTGCCGTGTGCCGAGCTGCTGTGCTTGCCTGGCAGCATTGCCAGAAAAGACACAGGAAGCCCATTTGAGCTTATAAAAAAAAGTGTTTGTCTTCTAAAGGACACAGAAAAGGAGACCTGTTTATTTTTCTTTGAAAAACAGGACCAATGGAAGTAAGTAGAACTCTCTTAAATCTTTGGGAAAGATGTAGGCAAACTGGAGAGGGTTGAGAAGAGTGTAATAAAAATGATAAAAGGTTTAGAAAAGCTGACCTATGTGGAAAGGTTAAAATAAATGGGCACATTTAGACTTGAGAAAAGACTGAGTGGGGAGATTTAGGTTAGAGATTAGGAAAAGTTTGCCAACTTAGGGTAGCTAAATTCTGGAACAGGCTACTAAGGGAGGATGTGGAATCCCAGTCATTGAAGATTTTTAAGAACAGGTTGGATAAACCCCTGCCAGGGAAAGCCAAGGTGTACTTGGCCCTGTCTCAGCACAGGGGGTTGGACCTGATGACCTCTTTAGGTCCCTTCCAATTCACCAGTGCTGTGATTTTAGTTTTTGCCATATCACCTTTATACCAGCTCTGCCTTTGGCCAAGTTTCCTCAGAAACTAAAATAGTTCTGAAAAGAATCTGTAAATAAATGCTTAAAAATAGCTGGAATATACACAAACTTCATCAGCAATGGAGAGAGCAGCTGCTGTGTTTTCTTCCTCTTAGCATCAAGGGCACACGCAAAATATGTTGGTGGTTGTAAATGTTTAGAGAAAGGAATTCCAGTTTTTCTGTTCCAAGATAATTCTGTATCATCTGGCCATTGAATGAGAACCATGCCACGGACGTGTAGCATGGATAGATTACACGGTACTGAGGTCAGGAGCTCCTAGAACTCTGAGAAGTGTTTTCAATTCTGCTTTATGTTTGTGCTTCGAGACGCAATGAAAAGCGCAAACAGAATGAAAACTGTTGAAGTATTGCCCACACATGTAAAAATACAGGCGTCTCTAGTTATGAGTTCAAATAATGCATAAGCCCTGAACTGGCCTTATGCATGGCACCCCATGGGCATGGTCCAACTCCTATCAAAATCAACAATAATCCTTCCACTGACCCCAAAACAGGACTGGCTCTTAAATTAGAGATGATTTACAATCATCTGGTCAACTTTCCTTGCACTCTTGGCAGAGACCTGCCCTGAATTCAGGAGGGAAAAGATCTGGATTTTACACCTGGGGTCCATCTCTTGTAGAAAACAACTCTTCTCGGATACCCCTCTTTCACTGCCTGCTCTCTCAACTTCCAGACTGACTTCATTTCTTTCCTGGCAAGATTTTTCACATTAATTTTGTTCATGCTGTTTTATTGAGTCAAATGAGCTGACCAGTCAGAAAAGGATAATAAAGCAATGTGAGAAAGAAAGACAGACTACGTGGGCTGATCTATGTATTCCACTCCTACCCTAGTTGTCATTCTACTCTTATCACCTTACAGTAGTGAATTAAGGACTGGCACTAAGATTTGTCATGTGCTGTCTATGACTGTCTGCCTATCTTCCTACTAATTGTAGGCAGCATTTATACTGTACATTTAGAGTGCAGAGCTATCTGGTGAGGTCATTTTTGGAATGAAAGGGAAAGACGTAAGAGTCGTAAGACAAGAAAGTTCTGGAGGAAGCAGGAGGAAAAGGGAAAAGACACAGAGAAAGGGGATGGAGAAGGAAGCAGGAGAGCATGTTGGGAGCTCATGCAGACATGTGTAGGCAGATTTGGATTGTTCTTTGGTCAGATGGCAAGATTTCTTTCCACCTCTCCTGGAGAAGCAGAGGAGGCTTCAGATGCTGACCATAGTTGTTTTGCACAGACATCAATGGTTGCCGTTTCGCTCATCCCAACAGTCCAACTTGAACAAATTCCCTATGAGTTAGGAGAAAGCTCTTCCCTGGCTGGGTCCATGCCAGGAAATGCAAAAGTAGAAGGCATTTTAATTATATTAGACACCTCTCCAAGCCTCTTGCTGTGGGTGGACCTCTAGCCATTGAAACGTGGCATTGTTTGGGGCTCCAGCAGCATGGGGACTGGGCATGGTAGGGGGAGGACAGGGTTTCAGGCAGTACCAGTGTTTCCATTCTGCTACTGTGTACTGATGGTTTAATGAAGAAACGAATCACTGGGCTCTATAGTGACCAACCAATATCTTGTTGGAATAGTCACTATTATAAAGGTGCACAGCTGTTGCCTTGAGAACAAAACCACATCTCTCCCATCCGTTTCTCCCAGTGTAGGTTTGGTGCTGGGCCAGTACATTATGGCTTGTTTTGGGAAACTCTGATTCATAACAAACCCTCGGTCAGTAATGAGGCTTGTTCAAATTGCCTGGGACTCTATTTGTTTGCCTTTCAATTAATGCATTCAGAAAAAGAATGCAAATTACTTTTCCAAACTGAGGGGAGACACGGGGGGGGGGGTAATGGGATGGGGGGGGTTGGGAGAGGCGGGATGAACCTCAGGCTCACTGAATCCAATCCTGATTTGTCTCATGGACTGTAAAACCCTTTAATGGTGACTGCAAGTGAGTTCCGAATTAATAACCTTTAACCGCATGTTATTAATGAGCAAGGCTATGGCAAATTCCAGCCCCATCAAGTTACATTATAGCGACATTCATTGGCCATTAACCAAATGCTCTGCGTGTCTCTTTCTGGGAGCAGCTTGCTGAGGGTGGCGCTTCTGGGTACGCACTGGGGTGAATCAAACACTGCTTCATTTGGGGACAATTAGGTGACATCCAGTGGCACAAAGCTGCCCTGGAAGTGTCAGTGTGGAAGCCGGATGAGGCCTGTAACTGGTTCATTGCAGAGCAAAGTGTAAAACAATCTGAAATAAGCCAATGTTGCGTTTCCCCAGATTATCTCAGAATATGGGACCAGATCCTGTTGTAAATCGGTGTAAGTCCATTGAGTTTGATGGACCTATGTTGCTTGATTTACACCAACTAAGGGTCTGTCCCTTAGCTTTAAAACAAACTCCTCCTGCCCACTTCTAAATTCACATATTATCTACCTAATAAATCTTTAGTATATGAGCCTCTCTCACTTCTTCACTCTTGTGCAAAGAAACAGTCCAGGGTCTAGAACCACTTAACTCTTTGCAAGCGGAAATGCAGAAATCATCAAAGATGTTTTTTACATAAAAAAGGGGATTTTCATTGAAAATCTGGTCTTTAAAAAACATTGTGACTCATATATTTTTCCCAAACTTGCTTAGTCCTCTTACAAACATTTTTTTTCAGTTTTTACTTTTTACTTCTCAATTGTTGGTTCTGCTCTTTTCACTTTTGCTTCTCCTTTTTGAAGGCAAAATGGGAAAAGGCCAAAGGTCAGGAAATGGGGAAAGAGAAACAAGAAGGGAGACAACCTCCACCTCAAAAAATGAAAGCCAGCCAAACAAAGATGCATTCCATGTTTTTTTCATAAACCTAAAAAAAATGATCCTTTTCAAAAGCTGCAGCATAAAAATGCAAAAACAATGAGAGTCTTGTGGCACCTTAAAGTCTAACAAATTTCTTCGGGCATAAGTTTTTGTGGACTCAAACCAGATGCATGAAGTGGAAGCTAGAGTTTGAATGAAAATGATCTTGCAATTTTCAAATACTTTGTGAAAAATCTTTACCAGTTTTCGACATGTTACTCAGGGATATGTCACTTGGCACCAGGAAGTTAACTCCTGACTGAAAAAAACAGACTGGTCCAATTCCTTAGCTGCTATAAAACAGCAGTTACATTGACTTAACAGGCACAACCCCGATTTGCAGAAACTGAGAATATGGTATTACTTTGTAAAATGCACAATGCAAGGGTATTTCATTTGTCATGGGCCAAATCTTGCAATCCCTATCCTCTTGCAGTGCAGTCAGTGGGAATTTTGCCTAAATAAGTAATAAGTCTGAAATTCACATCCTCCGTTACATCAGTAAACTTCAGAGCAACTCCCTCAATTTAACAAGCAAGGAGTCCTGTGGCACCTGTAAAGACTAACAAATTTATTTGTCACATGATCTTTCATGGGAGAAAATCCCACTTTGTCTGATGCCTGAAGATGGAGAATTTACAGGGCTCCTTGTTTGTCTTGTTGAACTAGACTAACGTGGCTACTCCTTTGGAACCACTCAATTTAGTAGCTAACCTGGATTCTCCTGTGCAACTGAGAGTAGCTTTTGGTCCATGTCTCTTGAATGGTTTATACATCAATTGGTGCTCCGGATGAGGTGCAGTATAGCAACTGCAATCTCTTCTTGGCCCCTAGGGATGAGTTGTTATCTACTGAACTCACACAGATGGAAATATAGTGGTGTCTCTAGAGCAGGGGTCTCAAACGCAAATCACCACAAGGGCTGCATGAGGACTAGTACAGGGCTGTATGAGCACTAGTAAGCTAGCCTGAGGGCCGCACCCCTAAAGCCTTTTCATACAATGATATTGCAAATATTGGTAACAATAATGTCATTGCAGGCTGCAGGAAATAGCTTTAGGAGCCACATGTGGCCTGCAGGCTGCGTGTTTGAGACTCCTGCTCTAGAGCATGCACTCATGTGAGTCCCAGCCACCTGGCATTGGAACTCATAAGGCATCATTGTATATTTTGGGTGTGGATGTTTCCGCCAAGGTGTCTGTTAGCATTCCAAGGGTGAAGCTGTCCCATCAATATAGACAGCATGTCATTCCAGACTGATATGACTATATTAATGAGAAATTTGACTTATCCTGATGGTGTCTGGCTCTTCTTCTTTCTTTGAACTATAGAAGTGTTTAGTAAATAGCAGAAGAGCTAACACTCTAATTAATGTATATTCCCATTTAGTCAACCATCTTTCTGCTGAAACTGCCAATAATGTGCCTACCAGCTCCTGATGCTGCACATAACGACATGTATGTTGATTATAGGTTCTATCACATTCCTGTCCACCAGGAACTGCTGTGAGAAACTACCAACTCTGGCCTGGATCTAGGCCTCACTTCAGTGGGGTCCTGTCTGGACATAAGGTGCCCCCCACGTCCATCACCTTGCACATTAGATGCTTTAGAATAGATTCCACCTGGTGGCCGTGAAAGGTTCCATATCTCATTGCTGCCAGTCTCATCCAACGATTATGGAAAGTGATGGTAATACTCTCTTTGACTTTCTTGGTGGTTGGATTGGGCCATAACTATCTATTTCTAATTTGATTACCTCCCTGTATTATGCAGGCAATATTGAGGTACCTCTCGGATTCCTTCCTGCACAACTAGCACTATTTTCTGAAATTACATTAAAAAAAGTTACTACAGAGATTGGTTTTCACGTGTCTTGCTGGTGGATCCGGCACACATGCTCAGGGTCTAACCGATTGCCATATTTGGGATCAGGAAGGAATTTTCCACGACATCTGACTAGAGGAAATGATGAATTCTCTGTTACAAAGTCTTTAAATCATGATTTGAGGATTTCAATAACTCGGAGGTTATGGGTCCGTAGCAGGAGTTGGTGTGGGAGGCTCCTGTGATGTGCAGGAGATGACTATGTGATCATGATTGTCCTTCTGGCCTTAAAGCCTGAGCCTAAAGCTTATTAAGATATATTTTTGCCATATTACAACTGGTGAGCTAGCTACTCTACACCTAGAGAGGCAAGAGGCAGGGTAGCTTGGGTACTAGTTTAGGACTTGGAACACCTTAGTTCAAGTCCCTACAACACTACACATTTCCTGCAGAGCCGTGAGTCAGTTCTGTAGTCTCACTTTTCCATTTGTTAAATTGGGGTAGTGAGGATAAATATGTTGGAGATGACATGGTCTTCAGACACCATAATAATGGGGGCCCCATAGGTACCTAAGGCAGAAGTCAAAACACAGCAGCACTTGCAGTGAGTGAGCCCAGAAAGTGAGAGGGACTAGAAAGAAAACAGAAATTGACCAGCCTACCCTATTATCACTGAGTGGAGGACAAAAATAAATTAAATATTGACCAGCCTATCTCACATGTTCTCAGCGAGACATGTTAATATATTCTTCTACATTTATGATTGGTCAGAAAAAATGCCAGGGTTTCTTGAGCCTCTGCTCCGCGTTTTCTCTTCCACTGTTTTAGTTTCATCACTTCTTTTCTAATTGGGCAAATATCCTTTTTTGTTTCTTTGTCAAAATGAAAGCTCAGTTCTCTTGGATAATTTAACTCCTTATAAAATATTGAGAATTAGAACCTAACGAAAAAGAGCTAAAATAAATATTTTATGACTTTGACAAGCTCCCAAACTCCAGAATGGAAAGCTATTAGACACTGTTCTATATATTTGAGGGCAGGGAGAGTTTACTTCTAGGAATAACTTCTACCTCATTTATTTATTCCCCATGCAGCTGTGGGCTGCAGATTGTGTGTGGTGCAAGGGGAAGTCACATATGCTGGCAGGAAGGGAACAAAATCTTTGCCCATTGAAAAGTTGTACATTTGGATATAATATTTTGCCACAAAATGTGACCTTCAAAATCATTCTGTTGTGGAATTCCATCTTGTGTGTGTACAGCAGGCAGGATGTGCAGACTGGAACAATTTTGTCCTCCATCTTGCAGTGTGAAGCAGCTGAGAGCTGTTCCAACAGAGTAGTGGAGGAATCCCGTGGGTGGAGTAAAGACAGAATAGGTGGCTCTTCATTCTCTATCCACTCCACACCTTGGGGGTATGCCCTGCTGTTGGCATATCCTTGCATCCAGCAGGGCAGAATGCCTGCCATTCCTCCACCTCTTCAGCCTCTCCACTGCTTGCTGCAGATGGTATAATTTTGAATAGCTTTGTACGTGCCCTAGGTGACCTCAGTGAGGTGCTTCAGCCCAAGTGTTGGAGAACCAGAGACATGGCATCTGCCCTGTCCTCACCTTCTCCTCTCCATGAAGTGTAAACTTGGCCAGACGGGGTGTTCAGCCCATAATATCCAAATTCTTCTCTGGTGCAACACCACTTATTATGTTGGCAAAAGAGCGGATGAGGTGAAACAAATTCTCCCTTCAGACACACTCATGTCAATGGGAGATAAGTTCATGTATCTGAAGGAGAACCGGCTGAGTTTATCCGAGATTTAACTCCACTGATATCAGTGGCACCACATCAAGGATGATTTTGACACTGCAGTTAAATATAGAGCTTGGGGCTCAGAAAAAAGAGATGTTTATTCAGGAAAGAAGGCAGCAGAAGTAGCAGCTAAAACAGGACAGTTGGAACAGAGTGGGGGGAAGTAAGACCCATCCCTTATCCTTTACCCTCACTATGAGTGGACTAATTTCTAAAGTGACCTCAGAGCTGGTATACAGGTGCGAGTTAACAGTGCTGGAGACTGAAGACTGCTTCAGAAAAGCAATTAAGGACTTTAGCACTGTGTTTAAAGTCAAGTGTGCACTTAAGTGCCTTGCTGAACAGGAATGGACATGCGAACATGTTTAAGTCCTTTGCTCACGTGAGGCTATAGGTTTGTGATGACGCAGAGTAACCCTGGATGTATCTAAATTGAGCATTCCTCACTCAGGGTCCAGGACAGCTCTACCTCTATAATCTTCTTTCCACGCCACTAATAGACCTTCTTCTTGTGGACCACTTCTCCAGGAGAGAGTACTTCATACTTGAAATTAGATACAGATTTCTAGCGCTTAATAGTACTACTACTTATTTACTTCCAGACCATGAAGCTCTTTTTGTATTGCCTATTCAATTCTTCTGGGACTGACTCTTCTTCTACTTACTCACCAGTTCAGGGTTTCTGGTGATATTTTTGCTCAACTAGACTAAACAAAACAGACTCTTCTCTGAGCCTGGTCTCTGATGACACCAGTGTTATCTCTTTGTTTGTCAGTTTCTTTTGTCACTTAAATTCTGCTATGATCAAATTTACAGGCACCTCTGAAACCAGAAGGCGAGAAAATGTGTGGCAGAACGGATTCAACTAGCCTGGAGAAAGTATGGCGATGAGAGCTGCAGGCAATGCTGGGAGATTTTGTCTTCCAACAAGTACCCACAGGCATGTGCACACACACTTCTATTGCTGTGAAGATTAAATAAATAGCTCCGAGACAAAACAAATGACCTCATCTTCACATTTATTAGTGTGATGGTAAAGCAAGTATTCCAGCAAAGTGTCTCTATTCAGGGCAGCACTTAAGTACATGCTTAGAGTTAAATCAATATTTAAGTTGTATTAAAGTCAATGGGACTTACTGGCTTAATCATAAGGAAGTCTTTAAATGCTACCCTAATCAGGGACACTTCTCTAAACCATGCCCACAGTCCTGATTAGAGCTATTTGATGTTTTTCTTCAGATTTATACAACAAAGGGTAGACTTTTTGTTTTGTAAGATTTCCCCTCACCCATTTTTGACCAGCTCCATGTCTCATCATGTAACCTGGAGAGGCCAGGAAATGGTCCATGTGTGGTAAGGAGACGACCTGTGGCACAACAATGTTTGAGAAGAACTGCAGTCCGGGACAACTAGTTCTTCTTTCTAATTGATCTGTGTCTTAAAGCGACTCCATTTGAATCTCTTTTATATGTTGAGCGGATCTTAATTGTGTTATGATGAATTTAGGATTTGATGGATCAGCCAGAGGACCTTATTATAAGGTTGCCTCTTCACAGGCTCTTAACTACATTTCTGTGGCACGGTGTATAAGTGATATATGGCGGTAAGGAAGCCCCGAGAGACAGTGAGAGCTTATAAGGGATTTTTTAAAAAAATTATTTAGCGTCTCCATTCAGAGAGGGTCAGCTACAAAGGGGAAAACTGTTCAGCTCATTATCCTTTAATTATGGAAGTGAACGAGCAAGACAAACCCCCCAAAACATGGAGATTATGTTCCAGTTCATTAAACAACTTTAGGTTTCCTTGGGGTGGCTGTGCGGCTGGCAGGGATGTTTCCAATTTGCTCTGTCAGCTGTGGACAGACAGAACTGCATGATTAGGGGACGGGCTTTCAAAAATGAGACATGTCTATGTTCAAAGAGAGCCTAGCTGTGCAATACGAAAGGTCTAGTTTTGATGAGGCTATTGCAATGTACATCAGTGAATACACTGGAGAGTGTGAGGCCCTTAGATGCTATGGTCATGGGGGCCATGGAAGAGGAACAACCTAGGTAGGTAAATACTGAGTCAAAGGTGGCAGAGACTCACCTTGAACACAGAGGCTGAGGTTTGAGGTGGGACTGTGCCCCAAAGAGCTGAGGGGCAGAGGAAACGCAGGAAGCACCTGGCGCTCTGGCAGCAGACAGGCAAGGGTAATGCTCATCTGGCCCTTGGAGATAGCCAGAGTGTAGCAGGCTAAGGAAGTGGCATCAGCTGAGCTATAGCATCCTCACTCCCTCTGCCCCAGGCAGCCAAAACAGCCTTCCGCTCAGCTCCCCACCCTGGCTCCTGCCTTCGTCCAAGCAGCAGCAACAGCTCCTCCTGGAAGGAAACAGCTCTTCCCCTAGGCTCAAAATAACATGGTTCTGCCTAGCCACCCCTTCTGCACTCAGCCCAGCTTCACCCTCACCTTTCTGCATCCTGTCTCCTCACACAAGGGGCACCAGTGGAGACCCACTCAAATTTAGTCCAAACACCTGAGTAAAGCCTGATAATACACTAATGAAATTTTCTAATGTAGACAATGCTTTAGTGTGTCTTGAACAGAGAATGTTGCCGTGAAACCTGAATCCAATGGAAATTCACCTGGCTTCACAGCAGGAGTCTCAAACTCGCAGCTCAAGGGCCACATGCGGCCCCTAAAGATATTTCTTGAAGCCCACAACGACACTATTGCTATCAATATTTGCAGTACCGTTGTATGCAAGGTTTCAGTGATGCAACCCTTGGATTACTGTACTAGTCCTCATGTGGCCCCCTGTGGTGATTTGACTTTGAGACCCCTGCTTTACGGTGTGTCACGAATTCCAGATCCAGAAAGTTTGTTGAAGGTCACTTATGTTTTCAACAAAAACCTTCATGCATTCCTCTCCTATCCCACTGTTCTACCCACTCCTCTCCAGAGCTGTTGTCATCTCTTTTGCCTTTGATCTAGCCTTTAATTGTAAACTCCTCCTCGTTGTTTTGAAGCTCCAAGAGCCACTATCAGGCGTTGCATAAATAATGAGTCAACTTACAGCCTCACATAACTGTGATGATCAGCATTTTGCAACCTCAGGTGAAATGCAGCAGACTTGACTGAGTTTTGCTTTGACTTTTTGCATTGAATTAACCCCAAAGGCAAAGAGTTTGACATCCCTGCCCAACTGGTAGGAAACCAAAGCAAGAATTGCTTGAGAACGTTAGTTGCCTTTTCTAGATGTTCACAATGAGCAAAATGAGATACCAGCATGGCATGTTACTGTATGTGTAGCTACACCAAAATGTAGATTGTAGCTCCACTGCCTCATTTGCTTTTCTTTCCACTTTGTGTGAAACCTAATATCGCTATTGTCTTTGTCATTATTTCTTGTATGGTCATCAGTAAGTTATATCTATTGCATGTGACTTTTGCCTTGTGTAGCTTCGCCCAAATACAATCCTCTGACAGCTACAAGCAGTTTCTGCTAAGTCTTTGGAAATGCACCATCTATAGCCAAAAGATAAATGTGTCCCTCCTTTGTTGCATCAAACTCAATGAAATTACAACTAAAAATGTCATGCCTGCAACTCTGATGGTATGTCAGGGATCCAAAAAGTACAGCATATTGTTTCGCAATAATTACTTTGGAACAGACTGTTTCTTTTTTGCGCAAGTCAATAAACAGATGGAAATGAGCTCACTTGTGTATTTGCTTTATAATGCGTGAGAAACTTCAAGCTAAACATAAAGTGTGTCTATTTGTAGAGAGGTAATATAATGTCCAAGGAATTACGTTTCCATCAACAGTGAATCATGTGTTTTAATCTTAAGAAGTACTTATTAGTTAGTCCATAAGAAATGATGGACATGCTCCAGGAGCAATGAAAAGACCTTTAGTTTTCATAGTGCTAGAAAACTACTGTGAAAACATAAGTGGAACTGAGACAGAACTGACAAATTTCTCTAATGGGTAAAGAAAACACACTGTGCTTGAATCCAGAGATAAGAAAAGTATGAGACATAAAACTTTTATAAGCTCTTTAGGGGATACATCCTTAACTGGTTTTTCATCATCTTACAGCCTGGTCCTAAGTATATTTAAGCGACCAGTTGTTAATAACCAGAGTCTTTGTGACATGAATTCCATACCATTTCCTCCCCCCACTTGGCTTTTTCCATTAGTTCCTCCCACACTGAGGTACAGGCTAACTGGATCTATTTTTACATTGTGAAATTGGACATTAACTAGGTTTGTGCAATTGTTTCTCAGCACAAGAAAAATAAAGAAAACGCCACAAAATACCTGCTAAAATGCTGTGGGTTCTGAACATGAGCACAAAATACCAGTGGAAGCAATTGACCTTCTTTAAAAACAAAAAAGAAAGAAAGAAAAAAGCACGGGGGGGGGGATTCTTTAGCATCTTTCCAACAATGTCATTCTGTCACTTTCCAGCCTCTAATTTTTTCCAGCTGCAAATCAATCATCCTATTAACTCTTCTCAAAAGTCTCCTACCAAGTTATCTGGGGACCGGCTGCTTGACAAGCCATTTTTGCAGAGCCCTGAGAATAACGTTCCTCTTGTGCATTCACTGTGATGTCATGAGCACTCACTTATGGTTTTAAGTGATCCCCTGTCACAAAGCCCCCTTCTTCACTCACGGCAATTATTCAGCTATTAAAGCATATTACGTTAGGTTTCTTATTTTAAGAGTGATATCACTCCTTGCTTTAATGTCCAGCCGGTGGAGCAATTTGCACTCACTTCCCCTGACACCATGCTAGCTGATTGAATCCTTTAGGTTATTTTGCTGCCTGCATAAAGCTGCTATTGATGTGCTTTACATGTGGAGAAGGCAGAGGGGCCATGACTGATTTTTACATAGATACCTATAATATAATTTATTTGTTCTTATAAAATAGACCTGATCAAAGTCACCACTTCTAGCAAAGGCACCAAGGTTCTTTTCCAATTATATCTCCATGTCTGGAGATGACACACTAGACAGGGAGGGCTCTGAGTTACTACAGAGAGTTCTTTACCATCTTTCCCTTTCATCTTGAGCCATACCTAGGCAGGACCTGAGAACAATATGCCCCTTTGCTTGGAGTCAGACTAGCAACAAGACTGCAGCTTGGAATGGTTAACTTGTGCTGCATCACCAGCTCATATTCTGGCTAAAAGCACATTTAAGTGACCTATTGAAGGGTGATCATCCCATGGCATAAAGCTCACTTAGGGTTTTCTATGCCATTCACCCCACTTTGTCCCTGATTTATGTGTAGCAAGTGAAAGGGGGTGAGGCTGGTATGTTTTCTTGCTACTTCAATCCCCAGCTGCGCAGTTAGTCTTCTCGGGTACGTCTACACTGGAGGCTTAGATCGATTTAAGGAAGATTAAGTCAACCAACAGACCCCCCATGGCTGCAATGGGCTTTTATTAAGTTGACTTAAGCGCTTCCTTAAGTCACCTTAATAACACCATGTCTTAAGGTCGACTTAATGCTTAAGGTGACCTTATTAAGTCAACTTAAGCCACTGTAGATGAGGAAAAGCCCTTAAGTCAAATTAATTGGCCTCCAGGCCCTCTCCCAGAGCTCCTGCCCAGCAGGAAGGGTTGACTTAGCACCTGCCAGTGTAGACACGGGCAGTCAATGGAAGTTTTCAGTGTAGACTCTCTAAGTTGACTTAACAAGGTTGACCTTAAGTCGACTTAAAGTTGACCTTGTTAAGTCAACTTAACAGAGCCTCCAGTGTAGACATACCCCTTGATTGCAGCAGAGTCAGGCATACATTAGAGCATCCCTGAGGCTGTGCTAACATGGTGGAATGGGACTAGTACTGCCCAAAGCAACAGCAGCAAGACCAAATCACAAGCATGCACGCTGACCTGAACTCTGGCTTCTAACCTCACCCCAAGATCCGGCTCACAGATTCTACCTGCTTGGCCACCGAGCAGGAGCCATGCTTGCACAGCATGTTTGGCAACTAGCTGATTGCCTGAAAGAGAATTGCTGTCACCTCTGCATTTCTTCAGAGTTTTCTTTAAGGCTACGTTCACACACAGGGGGTTATTTCGATACAAGTTGTTTCAAAACAACTTGTATCGAATAACGCCTTATTTTGAAATAAGTTAATTTGAATTAAGAAAATGTTAATTCGAATTAAGGAAAAAAGCTCAAAGCGAAATAGCAAGTTCGGACAACAGTTATTTTGAAACGAGTCACCGTTGTTTTGAAACAACATGTTCTGATGGGATTGTTTCGAAACAATGTTGTTTCGTCACCAAATGGGGTTTAAGCTGTTTCGAAACAACAGTACGTCGTGTGAACATGGCGTTTCCTATTTCGAAACAACCTCTGTTGTTTCAAAATAAGACTGCCGTGTGAACACACCCTAAGGTTCCAAAGCCTGACTGGTCCTGCTTTCTTAGCAGGTGGCATAATTCTCAGGTGGCTCAGATGTACTTGAGTCCTGGTATTGACAGGGTGTATTTAAGTCCCAAATTCCACCATGTGTTAACCACAGGCACTTTGGAATTCTTGCCCCAAGGGATGTTTGTTGGCATCAATTATTACTTTTCCACACCGAACATAAGGTGCTTTGCTCAGATTTGACCAAGAAACCTTACACTAATAATTTATTATTTTGAGTGACGAAGTGTCTTTGTGGCTTTAAGTACCAGCAAAGGGTCAGAATCTGTTTCCAATTACCCTAGTATTAGTTCAGTGAAGTCAATATTATTATTCTGGATTATTTAGGCATGACTGAGAGCTGGACCTGTCCTAAAATGTTTAATGAAGCTCTTGGTAGGAAGTCAAGACATGCCCCATTTCTAGCAAGCACTTGTGGTTTCATCACCAGTAAGGGCATCAAAGGGATGAAAGGGAACAGAACCCCAGAATAGAAATGCCTCCTTATTTGTGATGGCAAACCTATTGTTTCATCCATATCCTCCAACACAAAGAAACCAGTTGTGCTACACTTTGTATGAGACATCTGGGGTCAGACCTTCAGCTGAAATCAGCAGCCCCTTGCTGATTTACATCACTGGCTGTGGATCTGGGTCTTTCTCAGTGGGAAAGGTAGGCTGAGACCCAAAAGAAAGCCCTTTGGGAGAACGAGCAGGGTCTTGAAGAGCAGGGCCCCACTGTGCTCCCAAATACACACCTGATTTTGTGCCACAACGCTGTTATACACCTGTGTCATAAAGCTGCGCTAACAAATACACAAACCTTTTTCAAGTATCCCTTCCCTTGAGATGGACCACCTTATGTGAAGGGTGTCCCTGGGAAGGAATGAAGGACCATTACCAGGAGGAATGGCCTTTTAGGGAATGATGGGCATAAAGGGTATGTCTACACTTAGAAGTTATTTTGAAATAAGGAAGTTTATTTCAAAACAACTTTTCTCCTGTCCATTCATGTAGTTTGTTATTTCAAATTAAGCGTTTTTTTATTTTGAAATAATGAAGCACTATTTTGAAATACTAAAACCTGCTTTTATTTTGAAATAGCACTTAATTTGAAATTATTATTTTGAAACAAACCATTCTAAACCACAGAATAGGCTTATTTTGCAATAATGGCCCTATTCTTTTGCCTGCCTTCCCCTATTTCACTTTAGAGTGTCCAGTGAAGACTCTCTACTTTGAAATAATAACTCCTACCTTATTTTGAATTAAAGAGTCTTCTCTGGACTCTGAATTCTAAAGAATAAATTGAAAGTAGTGCTAATTCAAAATAATTACTTCCAATTCAAATCAAAGTAGTTATTTTGAAATAACTATTTTGAATTAATTTTGTAAGTGTAGACATAGCAAAAGAGGGGATGAGACTGAACACTGGGAATACTCGGTGACCCAGGGCTGCACTTCATAACCACTGGCTCAGGACACACTACTGTGTTACCACAGAGTGGTAAGTGTGTTGTTGAATGCCTGGGCGATGGATGGATTTGGCCTGGGGTGTGGCTGATATGTCCCACAGAGTGCTACCAAGTGTGTCACAAACTGCAAAAGGTTGAGCCCCACTGACCCAGGTCAGTAGCAATTGTAATACTGTAGCTCTTGTGTATTTCCAGCCCACAGGTTCATATCCAGTCTAGGAAGGCAATGACTGCAACTCTCTTCCATGTGATGGCTGCACAGTGGCCTGTGTGAACTGAGTCAATGGCCTTAGTCTGGTTCACATGACATTTACTGCTCCCCTTTCGCTTTTTGCACGAGAAGCAGACTACACCTCAGGGAAGTGGAACACTGAACATACACAGATTGCTGAAAGCTTGTGTTTTTTGGACACTCCAGGTCTGGAATTCCCTACCTATGTTAAGCAAACAAGGAGTCCTGGGCACTAACTGATTTATTTAACTAGTTTTTAAAAGTGTCACAGGACTCCTTGTAGCTTTTGCTGAACTAGACTAACACAGCTACCCCTTTGGATCCTACCTTGGATCATACACCCACAGCTCTCTTTTACAGAAAGCTGGGAATCAGAAAACACTTTCTGCTCCTGAGTCTGCCACTGATTGACTTTACATACTTTGGCCAATCCCTAAATCTCTTGATGCCTCCTTTTTTCTCACCTGGGGAATAAGAGTATCTCTGCGTCTCCATAAAGTTATTGGAGATCTTTGCATGACAAGTGCTACATAAATGCTAAGTTATTAATCATTACTATTTTTCCATATACCATTACTTTTATATCATATTGTAGAAGCCCCTTAAGAAACTTAACCTGGAAGTTCTTAAATATAACATGACTGATTTAAGAAAGCATAGCAGATTTTGGTCTATTGTAGCTTCTTGCAAAATATGCAATTAAAATAGAAGAATTGTTCTCTTATGTTATTAGAAAGATTTTCAACTGAAAAGATGGGCAAGTGTAACCCATGGGCTTAAAGGAGGAGTGTTTCTTTAAGAGTTTTGCTGGTGTCTGAGTTGCTCTTGCTGTGTCGCTGTTGCTGGGCAGATTTAGCTGCCTAGACCCAGAAGTTCCACCATGTGCTGTGTAGTTTGGAGCCTGCTCAGCAAGGTTCCCTGCCAGCGCAGTGGTCAGGGGTCTGAGATCAAGCGGCCAGGCCAGTTGCATTGAGGAGAGCACTGGTGCTCTGTGCAAGGGGAGAAGCTGAGCCAGGAGCAGACAGCAGGCTGTTTTTCCCCACTCTGAGGCATTTTGCTTCAGGTCAGTAGCCTTGTTACCCCTCCAGCAGGGAAGTCTGGAGACAGGGGGTACAGAGAAGCAACTATTGGGAAAAGAAGGGTGGTTGCCCTCTAACTTTATACTCTGGGTTATGGGGTTAGCTATAGTTCTTTTGTGTAATAAGGGGAAAGAGATAATTATATTTTGTTATTGTCAGAGATGTATTTTTCCTTTGTAACAGGGTTTTTTTTATATATGTGTGTACGTAAATGAGTGTGGACTGAGTAAGCTGTGTGGACAGCAGCGCTCCCCGCAGAGGAAGAAAGGTTTTCCAGGACTCATACAGAGGATTTCTGCTGCCAAAGAGGAGGGAGATGCTGGCTTCTAGCACAAGCGTTTGGACTTGGTGATTTGAGACTATAACAGACTCATGTGGATACTGCTAAATAGCCACTATGTATTATAGATCTGTATACTAATAATTTCTTCTGCTTTCATAGAAGGTTTATAAAGTTAATGGTTAATATAGTACATTGCTTTTGTTTATTTTTTTATGAATTCTGAACAGTCTTCACTGTGAGCCCCTTTACAGACTAGATCCTGGCTCTCCAGCTGCTTTTTGCAGGTCTCTGCTTTCTGTGAGGCACTGGAGAGGGGCAGATAAATGACTTTGAGCCCACCCTAGCAGGTTACACAAGCACATTCAAATTCAGGCACCACTTTGCTCTTACCCTGTCAGCTGGGATGCCCGGCAGTGATTTAACAGCACGCAGCAAGGCTATAGAAGAGTGGAGTACAGGAAGTCAAGTAGTATGGTGCATTTCAATCTTAGGCACACAAAATGTAATTGCCAGATCTAGAAGTGGGCCAGTGTGTTGGGCTAACCCACTAACGCAAGTGTTCTCAAGCTTCGGGGGGGAGAGGAGATCCCTCAAGAGTCATGAAGTTATTGGGGTATGGGTGTTTGAAAGTTTGTAAACTCTGTGCATGCTGGGACTGCAATTGTCAGTCCTGTGCATGGCTGACAACCAGAGCCCTTCAGAGCTAAGCAGCTAGAGAGATGTGGCTACTGGCCTGATGCTCTAAAGGCCGCATTACCCTCTGCAGTAGCACAGAAATAAGGGTTGCATGAGGGGGGCATGGTATAGCATAGGGGGGGGGTCTCCTTTTGGGGGGGGGGTGTCACAGCCTGAAATATTCTCAGAGAGGGTCCCAGGAAACAAAAGTTTGTGCACACTTGTTCTAAGGGTTCTCCAGTGACCACCAGAGGTGAGAACCTTTGGTTTGTGTCTGAAACAAAGTGATGCATCATTACATCATCTTTAGCGATTCCGAGTTCAACAACGAGTGCAGAGATTTTTTTCCATGCTCTGTAAGGCCCTAGCAGAGCCTCTATCACTGCTGGCTGTTGAAAGCTACTTCGGATTCAAGATTAGAGGGTCCTGCCTGCCATCAGCCCTGAAATGTCCTTTGCAACCAACACACATCTTTTTATTAATGACATGGCTTACTTTCAGAGAGTTCCACTGACTCACATAAATCTTTCTAGAAGAGCCCCATAAAGGAACTGCAGACTTTTGCCAGACTGATCCTTATGCTTCTTGGCAACACCCACCGTGGCCAGCTCCTCTAAGCTTTGAGCAGAAATCTAATGACTAAAGATCAGTAAAAATGTGGCACATTTCAGAGGAGCTTTTATTGTGTTTCTTTGGACCTTCTTTTTTCACTCTAAGGCTGTGCAGCAGCCGTGCATGGAGAGTTCCTGAAATCTGCTATGATTCATGATAAAAAACTTCTCCAAACAGGCAAAGGCAGTATCCAAATTCTTGTAAGGAAAAGCCATAATTAGGAAAGAATGACATGAGAGGGGTTACTTTTATTATTATCATTAATAAAATAATAGTGGGTTTAACATGGCTCAGGCATACACCGCAATGAGACATGAAGTTCTGTGCTGCGATTCCCATTCAGAATGTATAGACTGAGGATGACTGTGGCCCCAGAGTGACTCTGGGTCTGTAATGTTGCCGACATTAGCAACTCTAAGAAAGTGGAGAATGTATTGGAGGCTTGAGAGTAAATTTCATGACAACACTCATTGTGTTTGTGTGCACAAGCATTTGTGTGTGAGAGTGAAACTCCCCTGACTTTCATGGGCAAACAAGAAGGCCAAGGCCAAATGGTTCTGAATACCCCACTCTTAGTGCCCAAAAGCCTCATCCAAGTCCATCTGCAGTCAATGGGAATCTTTCCATTGACTTCAAGGGGGTTTAGATGAAGCCCTGATGAGTGGTAGGACCTAGTGTAAAAAATATGATTTCAAAGATATAGTCACTATGAGCAACAAGAAGGAGCTGGACCTTGTATGCACCAAGTCTGACAAGGGAAAGTGTCTTGAACTATTAAGAAACATTTTAATAATTTTTGATTTGTTACCAAAATAGGAGGAGAAAGACACCTAGTTAGCATTTCATGACAGACAGCCAAAGAGAGGTTGTGGTGCTTTAGAGCACTTACAATTAATTGTCCAGTGACCCATTCGATATCGATTTCCATTGCAAGCTCTCACATGCTGTGGGGTACCCAGTAGAAAGCTTTGGACTTCATCTGAAGCATTTTTAAAGCCACTAGCTGGTTATTTATGATAGAGTGTGTGGTGACTCACTCAGCTAACGATGTTACTCGTGGGGTTTAAGCATAACCTCAAGTCACAAGCAAATCCACAGGTTGGGATAAAAGGAATGGAGAGGGTGCTGAGGCAAAGGTCAGATTTGCATTGTGATAACAGGACGCTATTGTTTTAATAGTAAAGGCGTGGAACTATTGGGCCCCAGAGGGACCTGAATATTCAGTGCCAGAGCTGGACACCCAACGATTACTGTGTTTTGCAGAAAATTTTGATAGACTGAAATTGGGGTTCATTCTCATTCAGAATGAAAACCAAAAATTTGGAAATTCTCTGCAAACAAGGGTGGAGTCCTGACTCCACAGAAATCTGTCTGATAGGCTGTCCTGGGGCTATGGACTCTGGAAAGCCAAGCTATGGACCCTGACAAGCCATATGCCTGGGCGCTTGTGACCTGGGCCTTCCAGGTCTTCCAGGATCTCTGCTCCACAAACATGGGCTGCCAAGGAGTCAGACAGGTATGCTGGCAGGAAACCAAGCAGATTTCCAACCAAAATCTGTGTGACAGACAAGTTTTGAAACCTATTTGGTGTCTGCTGGAACCAGGAGTGTCGCTGGTGCCTGGCACATGGGGCCCATGCCCCGAATGCCAGCGCCAGTGTCCCAGGTCCTGGCGGGGCCCCGCCTCTGCCAGTCTCCGGCTGGATCAGGCTGGAGATCCAGGGCCCAGCCGCCAGCGGCAGCAGTGGCCGCTTCTGGCCCCTTCAAAGGCCAGGCGATCCCACGGCTGCGGCTGCTGCTCCCCACCCCGTCCCCCGCTGGGGGCGGGGCTGGCGGGCAGGGGTGGGGCCTGGGCCCATGCCCTGGGTCATTCCCGGGGCAGCAACGCCCCTGGCTGGAACTCTATCAAGATCAAACTATCTCCACCAAATGCTTAGCTTTTGACAAAATCAGCAGTTTCAACAAGATGATCCTTCACTCTCTCAGTCCTTGGGGGACAGACCTCTCCTCACTTACAGACAGTTTGCCAACCTTAAGCAGATACTTACCAGCACCTACAGACCTAACAGGACCTAATAAAATCAGCTACGCCATCACAGGCTCATTCACTTGCTCATCCACCAATGTGATTTATGCCATCATGTGCCAGAAATGCCCATCTACCTTATATATTGGACAAACAGGACAGTCTCTGCACAAAAGAATAAATGGGCACAAATCTGACATCAGAAATGACAACATTAAAAAACCAGTGGGTCAGCTTTTCGGTCTTCATGATCACTCCATTAACAATGTGCTAAGTGTGGTGCTCCGACAGATGAATACCAGATCAAGGCTTGTAAGAGAAGCTGCTGAAATTGAATTTATTTGCAAATTCAGTTGCATTGCTTAAGGACTTAATAAGGATATGGGATTTTTCTCACAATACAACAGGTTTTTTTGACCTTATCTTCCACTGTATGCTATTCCCCAGTGTTTGAATTTTTACAACTGTTTTGATTTGCTGTTACAGTGTGACCTGTTCTCGTGACTTACACTTCCCTGCATTTATTTCCTCCCATTCTCTAAGGTCCTCCATCTTCAAAGCATCTGACCAAGTTGGATTTTCTCCTTTGAAAGCTCATGCAGTAAATCAATTTTCTAGTCTTTAAGTGCCACAGGACTCCCTGTTTCTTTTAAATTAAACCAGTTCAGTCTTCTTGTATAGAGAAGATCTAAGTGACATCCTACCTGAATTGACATCCTACCTGCCTCAAATGAAGTGTTGCCAGCAGATCAAGGGATGTGATCATTCCCCTCTATTCTGCACTGGTAAGGCCACATCTAGAATACTGTGTTCAGTTTTGGGCTCCCCACTATGAAAAGGACAGGGCCATGCTAGAGGGAGTTCAGCGGAGGGCAACCAAAATGATTAAAGGGCTGGAGCACAAGCTCTATGAGGAAAGACTGAAAGCATTAGGCTTATTTAGCTTGCAGAAGAGCAGATTGACGGGGGATTTGATAGCAACCTTCAACTACTTGAAGGGATGCTCCAAGGAGGATGGACCTCGACTATTCTTGGTAGTAATGGAGGACAGAATGAGGAGCAATGGTCTCAAGTTACAGTTAGGGAGATCGAGGCTGGATATTAGGAAAAACTTTTTTACTAGGCGACTGGTGAAGCATTAGAATGAGCTGCCGAGGGAGGTGGTGGAATCTCCATCTTTGGAGGTGTTTAAGGCCTAGCTGGACAAAACCATGACTGGGATGGTTTAGTGGAAGTGGCCCTGCCTCTGGCAGGGGGTTGGACTAGATGACCTATGAGGTCCCTTCCAACCCTATGATTCTATGATTCTACAAAAGACTGTATTTGCCAGGATTTTTCTTACCAGCTCTATTTGGCTGTCACTTTGGTGAAACCCCTCCTAGTGTAGGCCCCGATACTGTGAAAACATCCTCATGGACACAAGGGTATGCTCAGGGGCTAAAGTAAGCCGGAGCACAGTGGAACGCCATTCCGGGGCCCACTATTTTTAGGGGTTCAGTGTTCTGGGGCCCCTAAAAATAGAAAATGGCGCCAGCACAGTGCATTGCAAGACCCACCATTTAAAAATAGTGGGCCCCAGAACATAGTGTTCTGGTTCCATTTTCTATTTTTAGGGAGCAGAGCCCCTAAAAATAGCAAGTCCTGGAATAATGTTCTGCTGTGTTCCAGGTGGGAGGGAGCTAGGAGATTTTAAATCTCCATCCCTGAGCTGGCTTTTACTGAGAATGGTCAGAACCTCTGAGCACACTCAGTGAGAGCCAGCTCAGGGCCAGGCCAGGGCCATGGCCACGGCCGTGGCTGTGGCTGCTCTGCCCTGAAGTCAGGTAAGTGGGTCCTGGGGGTGGGTTTGGGGGCAAGCGAGCTGGCCCAGTGGGGAAAGGGTGCAGGGAAGGTGGTCAGACCGGGGCAGCAGGGGAAGAGAGTGCAGAATGGTGGGGGGTTGAGGGACCAGCGGCTAGATGGGGGCCAAGGGCAGTAGCTGGGGTGGGGGGAAGGTGTTTGGGGGGGAGGAGCTGGGGGGGCTGGCATGTAGGGGCAGGATCTGGGTGCAGGGTAGATGGGTGGGGTCAGGAGTTGGGGTGTAGGAGGGGGGCCCATGCAATTAGGAGGGTGCTGGGGCCTGCCAAATTATACTTTAGCCTGTGGGTAAGCTTATTTGGGGCTATTCATGCAATTAGGACTCTATTGATCAAAGCCCGTGAGCAAGGAGAAAGAGGGTCACAGATTTCTCCCATGCATTGTCTATGGTGTCTCATTTTGGTGTCATTAATGGGTGGCATTTATGAGATGCTACTGTTTCCCCCATCACCACTGCCACCATGGACCACTGGGGCACCCCTATATCCCACCAATGGGATGACAGTCATGCAGAACCTAGCAAAGCATCAAGATACCACTGAGGAAGAGCCAGGCCCAAAGAACCTAGAGGGATGTCCAATCACACTAGTCAGTCAGAGCTAGCCTCTGCACCTAGCAGACTGGAGAAGGCCAGATCTGCATCCATAGTTCACATAGGGTCAGGAAATGTCTTCCTTGGGTGTGGTGGCTCTTCCGATCCCTGCAGTAACGGCACACAATTCACGGTTCCATGTTTCCCTCCACAGTCCTGTGGGCCAGAGACAATTTTTGTTTAATGAATGCTGAGGTTCTAAAAGAATCCCCTGATTGTGGAAGGTGGGGCCAGCACCATAACTAACTACTTTCAGCTCTTGGGGCGCATTCCACTTGGAACGTACCACTTACAATGAGCGGTGCCTGGAGCGAGCAGCACAGAATTCACCCTTTGGTAGAGCGACAAAATGGAGTCACTTCTGGGCACCCGGGACAAAGCCCCATTCGCCCCGTCCTAGTTACGGCCCTGGGTGGAGCCTTACATATGTCCCTAGCATGCCTAGACCTTAGAACTGCCTGCACAACAGTTTTTTTCAACCCCACTGAGGGAGACCAAAGTCCAAGCAGCCCAACAGAACCTGTGTGATCATGTCCTTGAACATCTGTCCAGTCTGCTGCAAGTGGAATCTCAAATGGGCTGTTTTGGTTTTGACGTTTAGGAGAGCACCCCAGCCTCAAGTTATATTTCCCAATTTGAGCCCACATCTGAGGGCTGTTTGTTGACCTGCATGACATGAGTCCAGTTCATAGTGGAAAAGCATCCACATAGCTGCCAGAATAATAAGACAGACCACTGCAATTGGCACTAATTGGACCCCTGGCTGGTGATCAGTACTGCAGAGACAAAAAGGTAATGATCGTAAAGACATGTTGGGAAAGGTGATCGAGTGGTCAGAGTGATCTTTGACTACTGGTGGTGGATATGCCAATGGCCTGAGAAGGAACGTTAGATTGAGTCGATTCTGAGTTATTACAGAAAATTCTTTCTTGGGCATCTGGCTCCCAAGTCTTGCCCACATGCTCATGGTTTAATTGATCACCACATTTGGGGTCGGGAGGGAACTTGCCCCCAGGGCAGATTGCAAAGGCTGTGGGGAATTTTTGCCTTCCTCCGTAGCATGGGGTACAGTTCACTTGCTGGTGGATTCTCTGTACCTTAAAATCTCTTGTTTAAACCATGATTTGAGGACTTTAATAATTCAGTCATATGTCAGAATTTTAGTACAGGAGTGGCTGGGTAAGGTTCTGTGACCTGCACTGTGTAGGTCAGACTAGATGATCATATTGGTCCCTTGGAGGCTATGAGCTATAACCTAGGACTTGATTTAAATCCCTGTTCCCTCACTTGGGTAAATCTGAACAAGTCACTTGTCCCCTCTATGTTTCAGTTCCCCCTCTGTGCAATGGGAAGAAGCAGTACCACACCTCATGGGGTGAGATCATGAGGTGCTGAAACGCTATTGTAACAGGTGCTGCACAATTGCTTTAGACAGAGAGTGAGGTGGTTTTTTCAGGGCATGGCCAAAGAAGAGCAACAAGATAATGTCGAAGAAACTTGCATGGCTATCTACATATGATGCATGTTGATGTCTCTAGGACCTCAGGACTGATTTGCAGTGGGACTGAGCAGTCGCAGCTCCTGTTGATTCCAGTGAGGACTGTGAAACTCAGGACTTCTGAAGATCAGGCCCTACTCTCCAACAGCTTTTAGTAGCCTTAACGTATGCAGCTACATCCAATGTAGGGGTTGATCACAGGGCAAATAATTTTCACCAGATGCCTTGTGAGGTAAGTTTTTCCACCAGGTACAAGAAATAAAAGCACAAGTTTAAATGAAATTGTTTCTCTTGGAGTTCCAAGAAAGCAGCAGTAGTAATTTACAGAGTGAATGAAGGTTTCTGTACAAACAATATTGTTTGTCTTGGAGAAGAAACCATCATAAATCTGTGGCCTACGCCATTGCAAGGATTATCTCAGCTAATTTCAAGCTCAAGCTAATTAATCAGCACTTGGTGCCATGTTAATTAGCCAAGAGTGACCTCAGAAGCATTTGTCCTCTTCATGATATTTAGCTTTAATGGGAGCATGTGCACCTGGGGCAAAGCTCAGTAATAAACAGACTTGAAGCCTGCTTCCAGGTGGGTAAACAGACCCCAGGCCTTCATGGTTATATGCTGGTGTAACAGGGCCTTTCCGCTCTTAGCTTTTGGGCCTTGTAGAACAGCCACTTAGCTTTGATCTTTTCAAGCAAGGTCTTTGCAAAACAGTCATTGATCCAGTAGTTGTCCTGAAAAAATTTACAGTTTTCGCTTGGCAAATGTAAGGGTATTGCTGTATTCCCTATACTTAGTGGAGGAAATTCTTGATCTGCCAGCAATAAGTGATGCATGATGCATCAGGGTTGCAGACCTTAGGGAGATGATCTTTATTGAGCATTATGAAGGGGCCGGGGTTATATGCTGAGAGCCCATATTTGTTAGCAGCCTGGCCATCAGTTTACACACTTGAGCTCCAGCAATCACCCAAAGCTCGGTCAGTCTGGATACCTGATCCTTTTTCTCTCTGTATTAGAATGCCACAGCTCCTTGGGCAGATGAGGGAGGCATTTTCTAAAGCAGTCTAATTCTGCTCCCATTCAAGTACGGTAAAACTCACATTGACTTCAATGGAGGCAGATATAAAGAAAAGCACTGAGGGGTGACCACAATATTCTTCAGCTACGGTTGTTTAGTACCATCATTGATTAGAAAGCAGTATAATTTAGTGGCCTTTTCAGAGGCTGGGAGCCAGGGAGTGTTTGTGTTTTGATCGTGTTTCTGGCACTTATTCTGTCTGATGCCTTAGGCCACGCACTTAATGACTCTGCCTCAGTGTCCCCATCAGAAATATGGGAATGATAGTACTTACCTACCTCCTAGGGGTGGTAGCTGCTTAACATTTCTAAAGGATTATGAATCAGCAGGTTCTACGTAACTGCCTCTGTGCCATATCAAGAGACTATGTGGATCTATTACAGCTCAGGGCTACAAAGCCTGGTTGTTTAGCCTATGCCAGTGAGTCTCACGCTTTTGGCTCAGGATCTCAGCTTTCAGACCTTGGAGGCCATCACAAATGCAAAATGCCAGCATTAGGAATGAGAAAACTGTTTTGAGGGAAAAATGCAATGCAAAATCCTGAGTCCTTGGCCATGTTTTGGAAATGAACCTTTTTTAAGGCTCTGACAAGTTCAGATAATTTCACTTTCAATTTTCATGTTTTCCTTTAAATCCTGAATTGGGGCAGAGACCACAGCTGCAAGGCTAGAATTATCTTTAAGAAAAGCGGTATCTGAAGAATATTACAAATACCAGAGGTCTTTCCAGATAGAAACAGAAGTTAATTGTTATTTTTAAAATTTTACTAATTATTATTATGGGGAACCAGTTACATCATGCCATCATTTTGCAAGTTATTTTTCAAATACAGGTGCAGATCCTTGAAAGTTGCATCAGATTATATCAATATTTTATAACCTTGCCTTTCCCTTCACAAAGATTTTGTCTGGACTAGGATTTTAAAATATGTTTTTATATTAGGTTAACGAGCTTGATCTAACTAACCCACTCTCTAAACCTCTGGTCAAGACAAAGCCCATGCAATGCTAGTCATATCTGGGTCTCAACCTATCACATATATATGGCTCCCACTCCCATAGTATTTGAGCTACTGACAGTCTTTAATGTATTTATCTTCACAACACGTCTGTGACACTGGGAAGTGCTTTTTATTCCCATTTTACACATGGGAAACATGACACAAAGCAACTTGCCCAAGGTCACATGGAAAGTTGTTGGCAATGTAAGGAACTGATCTCAAATCTTCCAAGTCCCAGCTAAGCACCCTAACCATTAGACTATATTTCCTCCCAAAAGCAGATACAGGAACTAGAATGCAATGCTGTTCAACTTGCCTAATCTTGACTAGAACATTAGAACATGTTACTTAAATCAAGCTGTCTAACATTATACAGCACCTTTAAACCCCAGCAAAACTACTGTCCTGAGAAATTATTCTGACCAACTAGAGATTTTTCCCTATAAAGAAGTTGCAATTTCCTTCCAAAATTGTTTCAGAAAACAGCGTTTTTTCCAGTTCCCCCCACATCTCACTTTGATGTCCTTCAGCAAGCTTTGAGAAACTTCTTTTTAACTGAATCATCCCCCACTGAAATGTTGTTGTTGTTAAACAACCGTTATTGTTTCAGAAAGACTGTTTGAAAATCCCCAAACTCCTTTGAGTCACTTCCAAAGAACTTTCACAAATCATTGTTTTCATCATGCTGCACTTTTCAGCAAGACATGGGCTGGAAAAGCGACATTAATGTACATGAGCAGTTTTATATCTTCTAAGTACATAAATGAGCAACACCAACTAAATATGTGGGGGCTGGAGGAAGAGGAGATGTTTGGAACCACAGGATGATGGGTGCTATTTGAAGACAGTTTAATTTTCTTCTGCTGATCCACTTTTCAGTCTGAAAAGAATGAAACATCCACTGTGCATCAGAGGATTCTTTTTTCAAAATTAGAGTCATGAATCTAACTTGTTTTGGCTCTGGAACATGACCTTATTTTGCATCAGAACCAAAAATGAGAGCAATAAGGGCTTGCTGTTTCTCAATACCACCCAAGAAAACAATTGGGTTTGAACTAAAGTTGGTTTGGATTTAGCCATTAAGACAACTGTAGGGTCTCTTTTAGTGGCTTTCTTAATGTAACAAATTTAGAAGCAAGGATACCTGTATCTGCTTCATTCTCCTAACTGGCTTTGGCCATATATTTTGACAACATGAAGTGAATGGTGCAAGCTTCTTTCATTTCACGGAGTAGGTCTCCACCACAGGTGGGAGAAACGGCTCCCAGTGAAGGTATCATACATGTGCTTGCTCTGCTCAAGTTAGCATGATAAATTCTTTCAGGACCTCAGACCTCAAGCTGAGTCCTTTAGACACCTCATTCCTACCCTTCCAGGGTAAGGTCCAGTTTAGGCCAGCTCACTTCAAGTCAATGGCTCCCATCAGTGCTGCCTAGGGGAGGCAGGAGGACCCAGGCCCACGTGCTTGTCTGGGCCCCAGTATCTATGCAGTCCACCTGATCGCTAAATCTACCCCCCATTCCAGTTCAGTCTGCAGTTTAGCAGGTCCCCTGGAGCATACCCATGCTTCCCCAGGTACCATTGTTCTTGTATCAGAGCTGCATTCCCATTGACCCCTGGCAGTCCTCAGTGAACTGTCTTCATTCCTGTTTCCTACAGTCAAGTCATCAACGCATCCTTCCACCTCACAGGTCAGGGGCAAACTGCCCAGAGTTGGGGCTGGAAACTTCCTCTTATACAGGCCCCTGGCCTCTGATTGGCCCTGCAGCCTCTTGCTCCTATTGGCTACACCCTTCCTGAGTCTTTATCTCCTTCAACACCAGAGCAGGGGTCTCTGTGGAGGGGAGGCCACAAAAGTTTAAGGCACAACTCCTCGAAAGGAAACCTAAATACTTGCAGTGCCTAAATACTTCAGTTACTGTGAAAATCTACAGTTCATCTGCTCTGTAGTCAAACCATGTATTTTGCATTTGGCAGAGTCTTCACTGAAGCATGAAGCAAGCTATTCTATATCTGACCTTTTTCAATTCAGAGAATGGGTCAGCTACGAGCATGTCATGACATTACTGCTTGGCAACAAGAAGATTCTCTTTTTCATGGTCATTATCAGGTCCTTCTGAAAAACATGACTCCAAAGCTGTTCAAAGCTGCATATGACCCTGCTCAATCTGCCTTGGCACACGTAACTGCTGATGGTGAATTTCTCATCACTGATCACACAGCCATCCACCAACAGTTGTGGGAAAGCTTTAGTGAATTATTTAATCATTTATCTACTGTCTCTGATGAGTCATTAGATAATGTCTGCAGACTGCCTACATCGAATGCATGTGCTATTCCACCCACACAAGCTGAGGTGCTGAAGTCTGTTCAAACAATGAAAAATTACAAACCTCCTGGTCCAAATGCATTCCCAGCTGAAAGATTTGAACACAAAGGAAATCTTCTCATTGACTAAGCTTTTGGAAACTTTCTCCCTTCTGGCTTCAAGAAATCATAACACAAAAAGTGAAAGATGCCAGCGTCATCACTGTTTATAAATGCAGAGGCTTGAAAAGTGACTGTGGTAATTACCTTGACATCTCCTTGTTCTCCATGAACAGTCAGATTCTTGCATGAATCCTCTTGAATCAGCTCTTGTCAAAGCTATTTGCAGAGTTCTACCTGAGTCAGTGTGGTTTTCATGCTTATTGGAGCACTGTTGACATGATTTTCATCATCTGACAGTTACAGAAAAAATATCATGAACAGCATTGAACTTTGTACACTGTATTTCTTGATCTAACCAAAGCTTTTGACACAGTTGGTTTCATTTCCTTCTGGAAATTGCTTGCTAAACTTGAATGTCCAGACACATTTGTTAACACTGTTTGGCAATTCCATTAAGGCATGGTTGGAAGAGTCAATGTTGATGGTCTTCTAACAGAATTGCTGCCAATCATGAAGGAGGTAAAGCAAGGACGAGTCCTCTGTTTTAGCCTGTGTGACAGGGTGGGCTTACCTTGCACTAAAGAAGCCCAGCATAGTATGGGCAGTGGATGTCTCACCCTTTAAGTCCTGCTGGGTTTGCTCAGAGCGCTGCCCCATTATAAAAAAGAGCAGCTCTGCTCACTTAAGGCTCACCAGTGTGGAGGAAGGATGCATGCTGGAGACTCCTAGTTAGCAGCAACATCAGCCCCTGCTTGAGAACAGGAGCAACCCCAGAGACTTTGTGGAGAGGCCAATACCCCTCTGAGGCCACCCGGAGGTTGATGCCCAGGAGTACATAGTTACAGGCAAATTCAGGGCTGCTTATTGTCTAGAAGCTGCTGGGCTGTGCTGCCTTGATCCCAGAGCTTGCTATTGACTGTAGACGCTAGGCTGTGTAGCTTTGGTGCTAGGAACACAGCCACCGGGAGAAAGTTCAGGGAACTGATCAAAGCCATGGAGATGCCCATTTCACACATGCTCCTTTTACTTTCTTCATCAGCGGGACAATGAGATGGGCTTACCTTCTGATCACTTGTTTGGTTTGTTCTTTGCTGTAATGCTACAGGAAGGTCTCCATGACACTGTAGAATAATGACTTTTTTGTACTGACCAGCTCTTGAATCTCTCTAGTCTACCTGCAAATACTAAGGTGATCAAAGCATTGATCCAGGAACTGATCTACACTGATGATTCTGCCTTGGTTGCACATTCTGAAGCAGCACTGCAAGATCTTACAAATCGCTTTGCTGAGTAGGCTTGTAACTTTGGCGTTACAAGTAGCCAAACAAAACCTGAGGCTATGTACCAACTATCTCTCAAAAACTTTATCAAGATCCATCAGTAAGCTGGTAGTTACCATGGTCAAAGCCATTGAACAGTTTACTTTTCTCATCAACATGTTAAAAAATGATGTGACAATCAACAACAAAGTAGATGCATGATTTATGAAAGCCAGGGTTGCATGCATTACCCCTTTTTACCAAATCTGGAAATGACATAGAATCTGTCTACAGACAAAATAGAAGTATTTAACATGGTTGTCCTCACAACATTGCACTGTGGGTGTGAAACATGGAGCTGTCATCCCTGGCACATGAAACTTGCAATGACTGCTGGGCACCAAATGGCAGTACCAGGTGTCCAACATGTAAGGTGAAAGTTGGTTCATCTGTTAACAAGGCTTATTTAATTTGAGCCCAAGAGAGATGGATGGGTCATGTAATTTGTATGCCGAAGACTTGTTTAGCAAACCAAATTTAATATTCCAAATTAAGCTCTGGCAGCCATAAATATGGAGGGCAGATGAAACTTTTCAAAGATATTCAAACAAAATTTGCAGAAGGTGAATATTGCTGAGTCAGTCAATCTTTGTGCATTTGGCAACTGATTGCATCAAATGGCACCATGCCATAAGGCAGGTGTCCATGACTTCAAGAAGAACTGTGTCATGCCCTTGGAAGCACAGCATCAGGCATGGAAATAACATGGTGCTCAATTAACACAAAAGGGCAAGAGGCTTTGTGTCAGGGCAGTAAATGGTGTTCTCCCCTATTTGGTCTGTGGAGCCACATGAAGACTCATTAGTACAAATTGTTATTTTGGTGTTGGCCTTGAAATTGGGATGACAAGTAATAGTATTGTGATGGTGTTTTTACTAGATGGGCTCCTGCCAACTAGGCATCCATAAGGAACTGGTTTAAGATCATCTCATTTACACAGGCTACTAAGTTGTCAATAGATAACAACTCCCATTCATTTCTTACCATGAACCAATTTCAGTTCAGTTTAACCTACTGGTGAGAATTCTGTAGTTCATCACCAGTAGTTCTCAACCACTGCGTTGGCACATTACTGTGCCGTCGTATAGTGAAAAGTGTGTTGCAGAAAGTCAGAGAAATTGTTGGATTTTGCATTGGGGAGGTGGGCTGGTGTGTCACAGCATCGTGATACTCAGCCTAGGGTGTTGCGACCCACAAAAGGTTGAGAGCCACTAACCTCTCAGCTGTGCTGTATTTATTTATAGGTTATTCTATGGTCCTCATCAGGGTAGTGTCTGAACTTCCACCAACCTGAATGTATTTATCCTCACACCACCTCAGTGCGCTACAGAAAAACTATTATCATCATTTTACAGGTGGTGAACTGAGACACAGAGAAACCAGTTTTGCCCATGGTCATAACAAGGCACTTTGGTAGAGGCAGGATTTGAACTTAAGTCCTCCATCTTAGTGCAGAGCTCCATCACTACACTGCATATGAGAGGATGGCAATGAATGACCTCTTGATACCTTATTGTAACGTGTGAAAATCATAGTGATGACCTTTGACACCATGGGGGCATCATCATTCTGCATCAGAACATGGTGGTAGAACATCATGACTTGGCGACATTACTTCACAATGGTACAAAAGGGTCTCCTTGGGCAAAAGCACGCAGGCATCTCAGACATTATCTTATTCACTCTTTGATCTAACACCAACCATTCACCCCTGATCCTTCTTCAGTTCTGTGAGAAGAGTGTGGAGAAGCCCCACTCCTCCAGGTGGAATCTCCAGGATGTGATTAAGGCAGTCCAGAAAAATTTCAGGAAATATCCACTCAGCTAACATTAAAGGAAAACAATTCCCTATTCTCAGTTCCTTCTCTTCCCTTGTTCACATGTATTACACTTCTGCACCTTTCAGTGCAGGTTAGTAATGGTGCATTATACATGAACAGTGATGGCTTCATGTTGTTAATGTGGACTATGGTTACACCTGAGCAGAGGGTAGCACTGGGAGCTAAACATGATCCCAGCCTTTGTTATTTGATCACCAGATATGCATTGCTCAAATTGTCCTGAACCTTATTTGCCTTTTGGTTTTGGCTGGCCAATAATATATGTCTATAGTCTCCAATATCCAGCCGTTAAAGTATAATTGGGTGGGCCCTAGAACCCTTCTAAACAGGCAGGCCTCCTTCTTGCATGGGTGAGGCCTACTTCTCGCATGGGTGGGCCCCCCTTCCACACATTCAGGCCCCCCTTTGCATATCCGTGCCCCCTTCAAGCACTGGCCCCAATATCCATTCCTCTGTCCCCAAAATCCATCCTAGCCCCAATATCCACCCCAGCCCCCACTACCCACCCCAATATCCACCCCCAGCCCCCAATATCCACCCCCAAATTCTACCCACTGCCCCCAATACCTGTCCCCAATATCCACCCTGTGCCCCCAATCCCCCCCAGTGCAAGCCAGGCTGCCCCAGTACTTACTGGTGGCGGTGGAGCTGGGGAGGCAGGGGTGGTAGGCCCCGAGTTGGGGCAGTGGTAGGGCTGGGGAGGAGGGAGGTGGCAGGCACCCGGTCGGGGTGGCTGTGTGGCCTGGGATCAGCTAGGGGAAGAGTGGGGGCAAGCCCTAGGTTGGGATGGGGCCTGGAGGGCCAGGGGTTTGGAGTGGGGCTTGAGCTGGGGGTGGGAACCTACCCCGCAGTGCCCTTGCTCCCTGCCTGCCGGAACGCAGCAGAATGCCGTTCTGGGGCCTGCTGTTTTTAGGGCTGCAGAATTCGGGCCCTTAAAAATAGCAAATGGAACTGGAACACTGCATTCTGGGGCCTGCTATTTTTAAATGGGGGGCCCTGGAACGTGGCATTCTTGCTCCATTTTCTATTTTTAGGGGGCCTGGAACACTGGGCCTCAGAATGGCGTTCCCCTGCATTCCAGCTTACTTTAAACACTGCCGACAGGGCCATCCCGAAGGTAGGGTGAATGGAGCAATTGCCCAGGGCCCCAAATTTCTGGGGGCCCCGCGCTGCCCTGCCCACCCCCATGGCTGGCTGTTCCCCATCTGGGAGACCAGGCAAGGTGGCCAAAAGCATCAGCTGGCTTCAGCGCTCCCGGTCCCCTCCCTCACCATGCGCACTGCCTTTGGGTCCATGTGGGAGGCAACGCGTAGCAAGGGAGGGACCATGAGCACTAAACCCAGCTGCCGCTTTTCACCAGCTTGCCAGGTCCCCCAGATGGGGAAGACCTGACACAGGGTTGAAGGGGTCTGCCCTCCCCTAGGCTGGCCAGCCTTGTCCCCCAGTGCCAGGGGTGGGGGGGGGGTGATTGGGGACCCCGTAGAGGGCGATTCACCCGGGGCCCTGCCTGCCAATTTCCTTTTAACTTTGTAACAGCAGATATCTCCCGTAAGGTTTCATTGATACAGGAAAATGTTACCAGTTACACAAATATAATCATACGGGAATAGTTATACTGGGATAACCCACCATGTGGACACTTCAACAGTTTTGGTTTAGCTATTCTTCCCTCCCAAGCGACATAAGCTCTTTTAGGAGCACATAGAAATTAGGGAACTGGAAGATGTCTAGTCCTGGCTTGCTCTTGGGTGCCCTGGAGCTAGTCATGTCAATTCTGTGCCTCAGTTTTGTCCTCTGTACAATGAGGCTAATGATATTGATCTCTGAAATCTATGGCTCAGGAGCCCTGTTTAAGAAGTAGATATTATCACTACCCTGGCATAAGAGCATCCACTCAGGGAGTTATTTTGATATTACCCTATCAGTTTAATTCAACTCTTAGGTCACACCAAAAAGACTTCCCTGTGTAGACAAGGCCTGAATTGTCCTCTTTGCTGCTCTGGAGCTAGATGTAAAGACAGACCTACAGTCCAGTAAGCCACATTAATCCAAAGGAAGACCACTGTAGTTTACAAACTATGCTTGCAGCTGTATAAATGAAAGCAGATGTTGCTCTGTTTCCCAGTGCCCAGCATCTTTAACTCCAAAAAGATATCACCTCATTTGCTTCAAGGACAGCTCTGAGGTAGCTGCCATTTCAACCAATAGGGCTGGAAGGGACCTCATGAGATCATCGAGTCCAACCCCCTGGGAATTGAACCCAGGACCTTCT